>JAFIRS010006106.1:0-42762 GCA_018342105.1 Gonioctena quinquepunctata | reverse complement strand
TTTTAAATAAAAAAACAGTGTTTTGACATAAAAGAAGTTTCCCCCAAAAATTTTGTTTTTTTTTTTTTGTAAAAGTAAAAATAAAAATTGAAAGTTTGGGTTATTTAATTTTTAAAAATTTTGAGATTATGTAAAAAAAAGTGTGAATACCTAGATTTTTTTTATTACCAAACAATGTTTTTCCATAAGACTTGTTTTTTCCCGGAAATCGAGTAAACCTTTTTTTCCCCTAAAATCCCCCCTTCCCCCCGACATCAGACGCCGTAAATTTTTTTCCTTTCATTTCGTTATATCCTCCTCCTTTTCCAATGGTTTCGTTCTACTAAAATTTTGTTTTGTTTTAAAATTATCGACCCGGGTCTATTGGAACCATTTCTTCCAAAAGAAAAGCAAGGGGAATCGGGTAAATATCTTCCATGCGAGATGGCTTCGAGATAGCACCTTCCAGTCAATTCCATTTTTTTCTGTCCCCGGGCACGCACTGCTGAAAATATTCCTCAATTCATCTATTCTCAAATGGCCAATTTCTTTTTGCTGAAGACTCTTTATCAAAACTAAATTGAATCATGTAAATTGTAAACGCCTCAACCCTTGTCTCCTTCAGTACTAAACAAACACAGAATTGACATTTGTCAATTGTCACGTCAATTTGACGCGAACGGGACGTAATGTAATGGCGCCATCTGGCCCAAGTTTTGCGTTCCATCCCCCATGGCATTATACACTCGTCATTCACGGGTGTGCAAGAAGTTAGATTACACATTATATATATATATATATATATATATATATATAGTTTGGAGGTTCTTGGGATTTGCATTCATAAAGTAAACTCAGGGAATTAGTTAGAAGTCTCGCCCCCGGCCAGGGGCTTCTTCAGTATTTTTTTTTTCTTTATATTCAATTCATCGTTTGTAAATACATTGGAGAAAGTATAATGTTTGATGCTGAAAAACGAAGTAAAATTGAAAAATTATACCCAAAACTCGTATATGGGTCGGGTTTGGGGTTGGGGGTTAAAAGGGGATAAAAGTTACGTACTTCGGCAAGCATTTCATTGATAATGGGGGGGTTTTATTTTTTTATGTTTCATTAACTTCTGAAAAACTTTTGTTCTGTTGTTTCTAAGGAAAAAGACCAAAACCCAACTGTGAGGCCGTGGCGACGGATGTATGACACCGGGTCTTGAAACAACAGTCCCGAAGGGCCTCGAAAACACTGGGAATCTCAGTACCCCTTTTCCCGTGCAGGGGGGGGACCACAGGGCAAAACCAACCCCTTCCCCCTCACTCACTCGGGGTTACGTATGACCACGAGACAAAAAACGAAGGGGAATGAGGACAACTCTTGTTAAATATTCAGTGTCTGAATACGTCTTATGAAGGATATAATATGGAAAATAAACGGGAATAGTACTAATAACTTGCAAATATATTAAAAAACGTTCAAATACAGATTTGACTTCTATCAAAATTATTTTGTTGACAATTACTTTTTTCTTCATACAAAGTGAACAAAAATACAACAAAACAACACTATCTTCAACATCCTCCCACTCAGTTGATTGAAAACAGTTCAACAACTCAATATACTACATGGAAAGTCTCCGAACAGGCTTGACTACTCTTCCATATCTCGTTGTTATCGGGCGTGTTTCGGTACTTTCAGAATGTTCTTCATCTCCTTCTTTCTCAACATCAGTTTCCTCCGTCTGAGTAATTTTTTCATTGCAGGTATATTTAAAAAATCCAAGTCATTGATGCAATTCATTTCTAAAGGATACACTCGCTGTAAAGGCCTTAGCGTCGATTCTTTCGCAGTTTTCAATTTTACCAGTCGTACTTTATCATCCCGACCAGGTATCAACTCTTCAACGAAAGCGAGAGGCCAATCTAACCGTTTCGCATTGTCATTTCCTATCAGAACAATATCACCAACTTTGGTTTCTCTTCCAATATGTTTTTTCGACGATAATTTGAGTTGTCCCAAGTACTCGTTCCTGAATCTTCTACGGAGATCTTTCAATTTCATCCTGTATCTAAAATGCTTCCTGAAATCTGAACTCTCCACAGCATCCAGATCTGGTACTCCACACTCAAGAATTTCTTTCAGAAACATAGCAGCGATCAATGGTACGAGATCTTTGCTATCCTCATGCATATATGTCAGGGGTCTAGAGTTCAATATTGATTCGCAATCGCAAAGAATAGTGGATAATTTTCATAAGTGAGACTAGCTTTCCCAAAAACCCTTTTGGGAAGGTCTTTGATTATTCTGATCAGTCTCTCCCACCAACCGCCCCACCAAGCAGCTGTCGGGGGATTGAATTTCCACGATATTCCCTCGGCAGTACTATAGATGCAATCTAACTTTGAAAAGGCATTTTCGGCACCAACAAAGTTTGTTCCATTATCGCTGTATGCAGACGATGGTCTACCTCTCCTCGCCACAAATCTTCTGAATGATTGCAAAAAGATATCTGTAGAAAATGACGACAACAGTTCCTAATGAACAGCTCGATAAATGGCATAAGTAAACAGACATACTTTATCTCCATTCCGTATATAAAGTGGGCCTGCCAAATCCACACCGATTACTTCAAATATGTGAGCTTGCCGTACTCTGTTTTCAGGCAGTGGCACTGGTGCAACTTCAATATGTTTGGCATTGATTCTGCGGCATTCTACACATTTTGAAATTATGGATTTTACTGTTTTTCTTTCTCTGATGATCCAGAATTTTTCTCGTAGAAGACTGAGCAAACTCTGAACACCAACGTGCATATATTTTGAATGTTTTTCATGGATAAGTTTACTCACAACAGGATGCTTGGATGGTAAAATGATTGGACAACGGAAATCCGGTAAGTCATCTCTTTCGGAAACCTTGGATCTAATTCTAATGATTCCATCACCATATATGAAAGAACAAAAACTCCTCAACTAAGCATCTTCAAGTCCATCAAAAGCTTCAGTTTGTACCATATTCATGATAATTTTTTCTGCCGAATCCACCTCTGCCAAGGTTAATTCCCCATCTACAATCCTATAATCCTTATCACAACAACGGCAATTTGCGATAAATCTTCTGATCCATCCGAATTCTCGAATAATTTTTTCATATTTCGAAATTCATTTGTAATACCAGGAAAAATCGATTTCAGCAGACAAATTCATTGCAAATAATACGTTTTCCCTTCTCAGATTCTATTTCTTCATCATCTTTCACGTAATTCTGATTGGGCCAGTTTTTTAGAGATTCCTCCAGCCATTCAGACCCCTCACATCATTTTCACTCGATCAGTTGTTTCGTTGAACAACCTCGGGAAGGAAGGTCTGCTGGATTGAGATTTCCGGGAACGTGATACCATGCATTTTTATTCCACTTTTCATCATCTTTTATCCAGGACAAGACTGTTGTCGAATCAGACCACCAATAAACCAACAGACTAGGATCGATGGTGTCACTAACCGTTTTGGATAATCTGGCTCCTATGGTAGCTGCTAGCAACTCAAGTCGAGGAATAGTCATTCGTTTAACAGAAGAAACTCTAGATTTGGCTTGTAAAAGTTGAACATTAACGACGTCATACGTTTCAGATCTCAGAAATATGGCTGTAGCGTAGGCTTGTTGACTAGCATCGCGAAAAACATGCAAACTGCAGTGGTTTCTTCCTTCAATTGAATCAACTAGGGATTTTCAAACCCATGAGAGTTGGAATTTCCTCGATTCATTTCAAAAAACTCCTCTTGATGTCTTCCCGTACCTCAATGTCCCATCCTGTTTTCAACGCCCATATCTTCTGTAATAATATCTTAGGGCAAAGGGAAACTGGACACGAAAATCCAATGGGATCGAAAAGTCTATGAGCTGCGGACAAAATAACCCGTTTCTCGCACTCTTCAGTGTGCTGAACAAACGACAGGGACCGCCCAGATGAACCTCCAGCACCTCAAGGTAGCCACGTAGTACATGTAATCGCTAGGAGTGAACTCAAAGCGGTACTTAATCGAAAACCATGGATAAGACATGGTGAAAAAAAAATTGTACCAGGTAAGATACAATAGGCCAGAGGGCTCAAGTGTCGTCGGAGGCCACAGCCCGTCGAGCATACAGGGTGGAGGTTTTAGGGGGAAACCTGGGTCAGGGAGTCCACACTACCATGAAGTGTTGTCCGTAATGGATTTCCTCCACCTCCCAAAAAAAATAAAAAAATAAAAAGAATAATATTTGTGAACACAACTCTATGTGTCATGGACGGTGTTTCCTTGTTTCAAAATAATGGAAAAAATCCGTGATGAAGAAGTTGAGTGACAAGTTTGGGGGATTTCGTTTTATATCAATGTGGTTTGGTATGCTTTGTATTGGTTTGGTTTGAATAGTTTTGGGAATGTTAGGGTAGATAGCGGCTACATTAGTAGTAGGTGTGTTTTGTGGGAAGGTAGGAGACAGGCTTGTTTTCAACTGCTTTTAATTTATCATTGATCTTTTAAATGATAGTTTGATAAATTTGGCTAAGGTTATTAAAGTCTGTTCTATTGTTCATAGCGAATTGACTTCCATATATATATTATATATATATATATATATATATATATATATATATATATATATATATATATATATATATATATATTCATATATATATATATATATATATATATATATATAAAAGGGAAGAATATCGAGGGGACTGGTGAACAAAACGGAAGAAATTCAATGGACATAGCCCTCAAAGAGAAGTGTTAACTGTAGACACGTGTTTCGGGCTCTCGGCACTCATCAGTACGGTGAAGAAGTGCAAGGATGAATAACCCTTGGTGGAAAACGACAAATCAACGGAGTCAACAAACAGAAGCCAGCCGAACATTTGTGGTTTCGTTTAGCAGACCCTGCATTCCAGGGCAACAACCAACGTTACCACGGAGGCAGCTATAGCTACCTGCGTGACATCCGAGTCCCGGATTATAGAGGGCTACGTCCTATAAATTTCTTCCGTTTATATATATATATATATATATATATAATTTTTTCGACGATTCTCTTGTCTTTGTTGTTTTCATGGGCTAGTATTTCAGTATTAGTGAAATCTGGGTTGTGATTATTGGTAATGATATGTTGGTTTAGGGCGGTACTTGAATTTTCCATTGTTTATGACCATAAGTTTTCTTTTCTAATACTTGTGATGTCATAACATACCAATGTATTCCATATTGCAGTGTGTGCATGGAATGCTATATATGAGGTTTGACTTTTTCATTTTGGGGTCTTTACTTTTTAACGGGGAATATAGTTGTTTCATTAAGTTGTGTAATTTGAAACATGTGTGAATATCATGTTTTTTCATGTTTTTAATGTTTTCGATAGGTCAGGAATGTATGGTATTGTTGTAAAGTTTTTTGGTGGGGTGTTATTGTTCGATCGTTTTGTTGTATTGTATAATAGAAACGTGCGTTATTTTATGATTTCATTTATTAGAATTATAGGGTAACTATTGTTCATTGATGTTTTACGTACTTTTTCTAATACGTCATTTCTAAAGGGTGGGCTACTTAATTGCAGGGCTCTATCTGTTATCCGATTATTACGCTTCTTTTCTGTGCTAACGGGTGATTGGAGTTGTAATTTAGATATCTCCCTATGACCAGGTGGGTATGGTATACCATACTGTAGTAATGCGAATACCATACTGTATAGTGATATTCTGTTTTATGAGAGTCATATCTAGGAAGTTTATTCGATTGTGTTGTTCTTCTTTTATTGTGAACTGCAGTTTTGGGTGGAAATGCATCGAATATTTCATTTACTTGCTTTTTAGGTACAGCTGTTATGCAATCTTCCCATAGAATTGTAATTATAATATACTGACTAGAACGCGCTTAGTCTACTGCGCACCCGAATTTCGTGGCACCCTTATGCGATAGCCAAGGAGGACACCAAACAATGAAGAAAAGTATGACTTCATAAGCATATTACACGCGTGCGACGAAGATAATCAACTGAACGTATGGCGGTAGTGTTTATATCATATATTTGTAAACATAACGGCGTTGTCGGTTGGCACTTATAAGCGTTGCCAAATCATTCCAATTTTCTTTAATTTCTTTGTGTTCGGTTTGGATGTGTCTTTGTACTTTGTTGTATTTTTTGTTATAGTGATCATAGTGGATAAATTAAAAACTGTTATATATAATGAAGTGTTACATTAGTTTGTAGTAGTAGGTAATGATATGTGGCCATGCTTATTTATACATATCGCCTTTTCAGTGTGTCCAAAAGTAACGCATACATTCATTAGTAGCTAAATAAATAATATAATTAAAAATTCCCGAAACAGGTCGATTTTTTATTTCAATTTACTGTATTTTTAAATGATAATCCAATATACAGGGTGATCTACCTTCGAGTGATGACGTCATCAGCGGTTTTATTAAATGAACACCCTAATTTTTTTTATTTATGAGTTAACTTGCTGAGCTGATTCCAAAAATATATCAGAAGCTGCGTCAAATTGGTAGAGGGTGAGCAACAATACAAAAGGTGTTTTCAAAATTTTATTAGAAAGTTATACAATACTGTATTTTACAAAAAACTAATTGAAGAATAAACGTATTAAGAATTATTATATAAAATTACGTAGTTATGCAGCTACTGGATACGCTACCAAAGTTGCATCAAAATATTGCGGTGCGTCTTCTGCGGTCTAAATTATTGGCTATTTGAATATCAGGAAAAAGCTAGGTCAAATCAGGAATTAATGTATTTTCTAAGAAATCCAGATGCCGACAAAATTACGTCTCGTCTTGTTGATTATTTTCATTAACTGTAGGTCTACCTCACGTGTCCTAATCCCCCTCACGTGTCCTAATTCTATGTATTTTCGCTCTATTCTGCTTACAGTAGATTGTGAAATAGGTTCACTATCTGGGTGCATTTCATGGAATAATCTGCATACCTCTTGTTGAGTCCGCATCATATCGCCAACACCAATCATAATTAAAATTTCAATCATTTCCCCTTTAGATGAAGGCATTTTCAAAAAACAGTTTTAATATGATACATTTTGAAGCGTCAACAATACAGAATTAATCAAATGGCAAAAAATATCCTCAAACAATGAAAATATACGGTATAGTCGAGAGGCAAAGATCACTAATATAAAAACTTTTTAAGAAAAATTAAACCGACGAAAAACGGAACTGAAAAGCAAAAAATTAAATAGCCCTCTCTATTAGTCCTGATAACTAAGCTCCTAAACTAATGTAAGTAACTAATTTTGAGTCGGCGCCAAACAAACAAGCTAGCCAAAGCGTAAAATGATGGCATAGAGATGCACGGTGACATTCTGATAATTTTTTTGAAGTAATTTAATGATCTTCGTTGATTATTCGTTTGGCGCCGACTCGAAATTAGTTACTTACATTAGTTTAGGAGCTTAGTTATCAAGACTAAGGAAGTTTATTTTATTTTGTGATTTTCAGTTCCGTTTTTCGTCGGTTTAATTTTTTGTTAAAAAGTTTTTATTTTCCAATTTTTTGTGGCTGCAATATACTAATTACTACCTACTTAACTTTTGATTAATTCCAAAATAATTACTTACCCAGCTTACTTCAACTAATAACAGTTCAATAATACGATTATCTACTTCAACTATTTATTGTTAAATAATATAAATTATTTTTGAAAGCTCTCGTTAGTTAATTTCATCACTTTGTATATAATTTCATCCTTCCAAGAATGTTATTATTGTGACGGATATAGGAGAACAAAAATAATGACAATAGCGATCTGTCAATGTCAACTACATATGTGTGCCAATATTCACAAGTGAAAAATCAATCATCCCCTATTTTTCTACCCATAGGGGTGGATTAATTCACTCCGAACCCAAATATGATCAACTATGAGGTATACCCTAGGTAATAAAAAAAAAATTCAAATCGGAAAACCCAGTACAAAGTTATGCCTGATAGAATCGGTTAACGGATCAAAACTCAGAGGGTGAACGATAAATATTTTCCATTTTGCTACCCTTGGGAGTGGACTTTTTTTCAAATTCAAATGGGACCAACTTCGGAGTATGCACTATCCAATGAAAAAAGAATCATCAGAATCGGTCTCCTCTGTAAAAAGTTATGCGTGGTCATACATAAAAAAAAATATACGCGTCGACTAGAGAACCTCCTCCTTTTTGGTTTCGTCGGTTGAAAAATGGATAAATACAATGTTAAAAATATACCTCAGAGGGCAGTGTCCAGTGAGAGTCCCGTTACCAATTCCAAGTATTTCTTGTCCAACTCGAGAAGCTGTTCAACTTTCTTTGGCGATAGGCTCACTAGCCTTTTCGCTTATTGTCTTTATCCTGGCACTTTATTCCAATGAGATTTCATTTCATGTTTCCCAGCCTCGAAACTCTTCTCTCTTTTGGACTTTAGAGATTCCACAAAAGGTTTCTGAGTCAGGAAATTGTGTGTTTGTTATTCTTTGGCGAGGCAATCTGTTCCTTTGTTAACTCTGAACCCCACCCACTTCAAATGTGACCTTATAACTTACTCATTTTTCAAATATTGATGTAATAGTGCAATAAATAATCTTGATAGATTATAATTATAAGGATATGTAAAATATGTCTCATATATCTTCGTATAATAGATGGGTGGAAGAGTAAACATTTTTTACATAGGTATTTAACATTTATATTCACAATCCTCTGTACCTTTGATGCATCATTTATTAAAACGTTTTATTATGATATAACCTATTTTCCATTACAAGCAATGCCACTGGAATTGTTCCGCTACTGCGAGGAGGACATAAACAACAATGGCGGCCACCATGCATGGAACATTTCGCGCAGCTTGAAACGCATTCTAGTCAGTATATTATAATTACAATTCTATGAATCTTCTACGTAGCATTTGAAAAATGGTTACATGAATTTCAGGTTGTTTATTACTGTTTCTTCTAGGTGTTCCATGACTAGTTGAGCTATTGGGCTTGAGATGGGGGAACCCATGGCGCAACCATTTATTTGTTGGTAATAATCGTTGTTATATTAAATATAATTAGTAGATAAGGATTCCTCTATTGCGCTGATGAATACTTTTTTGTGAGAGGGGTATGATTTTCCAAAGATTGTAATTTTTTTCGATTGTGGTCTTTGAAAGTTTGTAGAAGGGTGATTGGATACATGATACTATTGGTCTAAGAGGGTGACCTTCTTTGTGAATTTTGGATAGTCCGTCTATTTTTGGGGTAGTGGTGTTGTTTATTATTAGTTGTTTCTCGAGGAGGTCTGATATTAACTTTTTATTGTATCCTTTTTTTGTTATGTTATTGTTTTGATTTTTTATTTAAGTTTTTTATAGGTACATTTGTCTTGTAGAAGGTGTTTCATTTTCTCTTCGTATTCTGATTTGTTCATAATTACCGTTTCGTTGCTTTTATCGGGTTTGAGGACGATGATTTGGGGGTTGTTTTTGAGGAATTGGTTTTATGGATGTTTTTGGCAATGGTTTTTTTGGGTAAGGTTTTCTACTTTTTTTTGGTTGTTTTTGATTTTGTTTTTATGGTTGTTTATGGAGCTAAAATTTCGGGACTCATTTCATTGCAACTATTTGTTGGTAGATTTTTTAGGCTTTTTTCAATATTTGCTATGTAGTCTATTGTTGGTATGGATTTTTCATTTGAAATGGGTGTTGAGTAGTTTATTCCGTATGCTAGTGTTGTTTCAATTTCCTTTGGGATGAGGGTTTGTGATAAGTTTGTTATCCAATTAGAGTTATCGATGTGGGATTCGTTGTTGTTATTATTGTTTTTATTCAACAGTTTTTTGAATTTCCTTATGTTATTTTCTTTGATTTAAAAAAATAACTAATTTTCTAACGTTAGGAATTTTTTGATGGTTTGTTCTGGGATAATGGTTTTGAGGTGGTTTAATTGTTGTGAATGGTGCTGGATGTATCTTCAATGAGTATGTCTGAAATTTGGAGTTTGTATTTATTGTGATTGTGCTAAATTAATTGCCAATAATGTAACTCCAACATGACCCCCAAACGAGTTTTCGATTATAATGTAGCCTGATTCTACTCCTTTTTTCAACATCGAACATTATACTTCCTTCAATGTATTTATGAACAATGAATATAAAGGAAAACAAATACTGAAGAAGCCCCTGGCCAGGGGCGAAACGTCTAATTCTCTGATTTCATTTTATGAATCCAGATCCTATGAACCTCCAAACTAAATATATAATCCAGGATTCAAGAACTCACATATAAATAAACACTACCATATATATATATATATATATATATATATATATATATATATATATATATATATATATATATATATATATATATATATATATATATATATATATATAATCTTACCTCAGTAAACGCTCTCAATGTGCTCTATCGATCTAAAATATTTTAAGCGTTGCCGCTTATATTTAAAAGTAGCAACAACTTTGAAATTTTAAATGAGACACCCTGTATATTATTACATTTTTCGCTTTGCTATTGCTTTACGATAATTCCTGTATCATATTTCTCCATACCTATCTCAAGCGGTTTTCGAAAAATTCATTGATTTCCTTATTAATTGTGCAAAACATAGCTTCAATTAAATGTTTATTACTTCGCTATTTGGACTCGTACAAAGCTACGATTTTGGGTATAGTTCACCAATATTATGTGCATTAGTTATGTCTGAAGGAATTCGTTCTCCATCATAGAGGGTCGTTCAAAATTTGAGATTTTTCCGATAGACACAAAAGTGGTGAAAAGTAAATTTTTTTAAAGGGAACACCATTTACATTATCAAATATCCTGGAAGACAATTGAAGTTATTTTCAAATTATGTATCATATTCCTATAACTAAATAGTATGCTTTCCGAAATAAAAGCAAGTTTCTATACAAATTTCAAATATCTGCATATCCATTTTGACATAAACACTATGAAAATCACTGCTTGTCAAACTAAAAGATTGTCTTGCTCTTTTCTGGTCACGGCACACTTCTACCATTTTCATTTCCCAGTATAACAAATCGAAATAAGTAATATTACCCAATCGAAATGATCTGATTAGGAAATCAAATCAATCTGGAATGATTCGCTTCAAAATGTTCATACTTTTGGAGATACAGATGAAACTTGAGTTTTTTTCTAACTCTCAGATGATGCAATTCAGTTTTAGCAAAAATCACCTACAAGAATATATTTTTCAGACACCCTGTATAGAATATGGTCAAATCATTCGATTTTACTGGAATAACTCAATATTTTCTGGGTGAAAGTTGAATTTGAGTCTTGTGTGGGTAACAGATAAGGAGGTTTTTGAATTCAAGTTGGACCCATTTTGGTAGCAAAACAATTTCAAAATAATCAATATCAATAAACGGTAGAGATAGGTTAAAAATTATTTGTATTTGTCAGTAGAATCCAAAAACAGAATGAAATACTGGGTGTTCCATTTGATATTCGAAAGTTGATTTTAGTGTAGCAACACTGCAACCCTGAAAATATTTTTGAGAGCTAGATCGCCGCCTCTTATCGTGGGATACGAAATTTCCAGTATTTATATCTCTTATCTCCAGACACTTCAATACCCTACAGATCCTCCCGCATGTTCTCGCTATAATTTGATCACATTGACCATGAAGATAAACAAACTTCGTTTGAATAGTTATTGCCTTCCATTTTGATTCTTTTCTGATTAAAAATTTTTGTAATGAACGCGCAAACGTTTTATTATTGATGCACCAATTGTCGAATTTTCATAATGACGTATTCCATGACATTTAATACAAAATATGGCAAAATAATCCGATTTTTATACAAACTTGCTTTTATTTCGGAAACCAGACTATTTAGGAATAGGAACATGATACATTATATAAAAGGAACTTTGATTGTCTTTCAGGATATTTGATGATATACAGGGTGTTCCATTTAAAAAAAGTACTTTTCACCATTTTTGTGTCTATCGGAAAAATCTCAAATTTTGAACGACTCCCTATGATGGAGAACGAATTCCCTCAGACATAACTAATGCACAGAATATTGGTAAACTATACCCAAAATTGCAGCTTTGTACGAATCCAAATAGCGCAGAAATAAACATTTAATGGAAGCTATGTTTTGCACAAAAAATAAGGAAATCAATGAATTTCTCGAAAACCGCTTGAGATAGGTATGAGAAAGTATCATACAAAAATGATCGTAAAGCAGAGCGAATAATGTAATAATATACATGGTGTCTCATATAGAAGATCAAAGTTGTTGCTACCTTTCAAAATAAGCGGCAACGCCGCAGAGCGGAAAATATTTTAGATCGATAGAGCAAAACTTATTATTCAATAAACCAAATTTTCAAAATAATTCTGTGTTCCGTTTTCTAGAAACGTCTAATAGGCCATTGAGTTTGGGACACCCTGTATATATGTATATATATATATATATATATATATATATATATATATATATATATATATATATATATGAACGGAAAGATATCAGGGACTGGTAAACAAAACGGAAAAATTTAATTTGAATAGCCTCAAGAAAATCGTTAACCGTAGACACGGTTTCCGGTTATCGGCCCTCATCAGTAGGTGAAGAAGTGCAGGGATGAAAACACTTGGTAGAAAACGACAAATCACGGAGTCAACAAACAGAAGTAGTGCATTTGTGGTTTCGGTTAGCAGCTGCATTCCAGGGCACAAATCACCCGGAGGCACTATAGCTACCTGCGTGACATCGAGTCCAGGATTATAGATATGAACGGGAAAGATATCGAGGGGACTGGTAAACAAAACGGAAGAAATTTAATGGACATAGCCCTCAAAGAGAATCGTTAACCGTAGACATGTGTTTCGGGCTCTCGGCCCTCATCAGTACGGTGAAGAAGTGCAAGGATGAACAACACTTGGTAGATATCTTTCCTCCTGGACTCGGATGTCACGCAGGTAGCTATAGCTGCCTCCGTGGTGACGTTGGTTGTTGCCCTGGAATGCAGGGTCGGCTAACCGAAACCACAAATGTGCGGCTGGCTTCTGTTTGTTGACTCCGTTGATTTGTCGTTTTCTACCAAGTGTTGTTCATCCTTGCACTTCTTCACCGTACTGATGAGGGCCGAGAGCCCGAAACACGTGTCTACGGTTAACGATTCTCTTTGAGGGCTATGTCCATTAAATTTCTTCCGTTTTATATATATATATATATATATATATATATATATATATATATATATATATATATATATATATATATAAATATATATATATGAAAGGGTAGTCGTTGCTGACTAGTTAGGATATAAACTAGTTAATAGTGGGGAATGCAGCAATGTCAAAAAGATAACTCTTGTAAGTGTGTCCAAGCTTTCGGAATTGGTTTATTCCCTCATCAGGGAAAACTTAGGTGAGAGTGGATGAAACGATGTTCAATAAAAAATATTTTTTGTCTTTTGACATTATGGTAATAAATAATGAGAAATGTGGTTGGAATCAAAACTCTTTTGATTCCTCATCTGACTATGTGCCTGAGTATCAGACATTCATCGCAGCCTATTAACCATATTTTCTGGAATCATAAAACTCAAATCATGGTCTGTCTCAGCGTGATATGATTTATGATTTACGTAAGGAGGTTTTTGTGGGCATTTCTTCGCATACTCAAGTGGGATTTCAATGAGTGAAACATATACGTATTTCACCGGGAAAATGGGTGATCAAATTAGCAAGAATATTTTCTGTCTCAGCTTGTGACGTTAATGAAAAAAGCTATTGTGATCTGTAACTTCATACATATTCAGAAATAAAATTGCACATGGTTGAAGAGATTTCAACATGTGTTATTTATAAATTTTATCATATAAGTGTGGTAGTTGAACATTAGTTCATTTCTCTGTTTTACATTTCTCATTATTTATTACCATATTGTCAAAAGACAAAAAATATTTTTTATTGAACATCGTAACATCCATTCTCACCTAAGTTTTCCCTGGTGCTGGAATAAACCAATTCCGAAAGCTTGGACAAACTTACAAGAGTTTTCTTTTTGACATTGCTGCATTTACCACTATTAACTAGTTTATATATATATATATATATATATATGTATATAAACGAAATTGGTCAATGCCTCGGATAAGTTCGAAGATGGGTGGGCCAAATCGGTGCAGTGGTTTCAAAACGGCGGCTGTTGAATGAATAAAAAATTCTCATTCTTTTATTTTCATACCAATATTGCCAAACTATAGGTCTTTTGATAAAGCTGTATGAGCTACAACTTTAATGTTTTCAATTTGTTGTGTTTTTCAGGGGATAAATGTTCTATATTAGCTGACTCATGATTCGTTAGCTTGATTGATGGCTTTTTCAGAACCAATAATCAAATTATGAAATCTATCATTCCGGCTGTCCGTGCCATCGGGTTTTTTTTAATTTTAATATTGATATTTCGCGATTCATCGTTTCGAATTCCCTTTGTAGGTAAACTGCACATATTCTAAGTAGACTTGTTTCATATCCGATATAGCAAATTGGAGTGCCTACTCATCCGAATGAGATTCGCGAAATCCTGATAGTTACGAGCAGATAATATTGTTTTTTTTTATATATTCCATGAATTGATTAAGTACCGCTTTTTCTGAAACCTTGTCAGAAAATGGTAACAAATTTAATGGTCATCAAGTTAGAATTTTGAATTTTCGATATTGAAACTATCTACTGTTGAAGTTTTGAAACAATGACGCACGCATCCCTTCGATGAACTCAGATTAATTATGTTCTGTAGTGGTTAACCAACAATATGAAATAATTTTTCCACAACTTCCAGACCAAATTCATCAATACCATATTTTTTCCTTTGTGTCTTTATCATCTGATATAAAAGAGTAAGATCCCAGAGCCGGCAAACCTACGTCATTTTAGCAAGGCTGAAATTTAGATTTTGAATAGTGCGATATGTAGTTGAGAACGTATGCGTACTTGCTAGCTTGGAAACAAGACCCTTCAACAGGTATCAGGTACAAAAGGTACATTAAAACCTTACTCATCTACGTTGAAGTACCGTCATAATTTCAACACTCGATATATCGAGATAGCCAAGCGGTCTTAAGGCGTCAGATTCAACAGATTTGAGCTCTGGATCTCGAAACGGAGCGTGGGTTCAAACCCCTGACGATTTTATTTTATTATTTCTCCCCTTCGAAATCGAGAAATGGTTTGTTCTGGGACAAATATTCAAATTAAAAAAAAGCGAAACTAATCATTTCCATTTGAAATCCAGAGCCTAAATCTCTCAAATCTGGCGCCTTAGACCGCTTGGCCAACTGGGTAAAGTAAATATTAAAAGTATTACCATATCTTAAAGAAGTCCCCGCTTTCAGGCTAGCAAGTACGAATACGTTCTCAACCACATATCACACTATTCATACTGAAAGTTTCAGCTTTGCTAAAATGACGTAGGTTTGCCGGCTTCGGGATCTGGGACTATACGTTTTATAGGGACAAAGGAACAAATTCAGACATGACTGACGGACAATTTAGCACTATATCATGGTCCACGTTCAATTAGAATTACATGCGTCAAAATCTCTAGTTCGTATCGACAAACCATCCATCACTGGTTAAACCTCGATGTGAAGGTAAATTCCAAATAAATCAGCATATATCAGAACACTTTCGGGCTGATGGCAACATGACTGAATCTCATTCCACATGCATGAGAAACGTTCAGTATCCTCTCCGTTTACTTCAATAAAAACCAAATAGAATGATTATCAAACCAAAATGTCATACACTAACCAAGCTTTTTCATCCAAGAAATCACAATGAAGTTAGACGTGTTCTATCCTTCCTCTCTCAAAGAGAAATCGGCGAAGGTGATACCTCAGAGAACAATGTCCGATGAGCAGTCCCGTTACCAGTTTCAAGTCTTTCTTGTCCAATTCGACGAGCTGTTCAGCTTTTTTTGGCGATCTTCCGCTTGTCTTTGCCCTGGGTACATTTCAGGGCAATTTGAATTTGGTCAGTTTCCCAGCGCCGAAACTCTTCGTTGATGTGGGCTTTGGAAAAAGCACAGAAGGGTTCTGGACCAGAAGATTGAGTGATTGCACCTTCCCTGGCAGGACTGTCTGCTTCTTCATTGCCGTTGGTTCCCTTGTGACCTGGCACCCACATCAGAGAAACCTGATTGTTCGTAGCCAGTTGTCTTGGGAAGAGTTTGCAGTCCCAAGTCAGTCTAGACTCAAACGTGTGTGACCTTAGAGCTTTCAGTGCAGCTTGGCTGTCTCATAGGATATAGATTTATGTTTCCCTGAAGGCTCTTTCAGGGCATTCTTGGGCGCAAATTCCTATAACATGGGTTTCTGCTTAAAAAATTATTGGGGCTTTGCCTAGGGATTTTTCGTCCATCTTAGAACCATGAGTATACCATACTGATGCATTCCTCTATAGAGAGTTTATAACCACGTCATAATTCACTCCAAAAGTCGAACCTAGCTGGCATAATATTCGATGGCTTGTACCTGGATTCTAGGGAAATATTTTCCAGAATCTTCAGATGACCAATCAGATTTCCAGCCTTCGAATTTGATGCCTGGTGCAGTCTGAAGGCACTTTTTGCCACTTTCTTCATTGAACACAAGTGCAGTGGCGGAAGATTCAGCATAACCTCTAATGCTGCAGTGGGGCACATGCATATGTCATTCCCAGATAGGCTAACCGCTGCACTTTCTGCAGCTTGATTTGTAACGAGTGCTGTTGAGTTTTTGGCTACCATACTAATGAGACATAGGTGACCATGGGTTTGATAATCGTTTGATATAACCAGTATATCATTTTCGACTTCAAACCCCACGTCTTCTCGAAAACTCTGCCGCACGTCCAGGTTGCCGTTGTGGCCTTGGAAAAAATGTTATTATTATGACTGTTCCATGTTAGTCTCTGTTCGATTATGACGCCCACGTATTCAACTTCATTGAAAAAATTTATCTAAGTTCCATTCAGGGTTGTGACTTTCAGTTCGTACTTACGCCTCTTTTTGTGAATGGAACCAGCGCTGTTTTGCTAGGATTTACATTTAGTCCCTCCTTTGCGCACCAGCTTCTATTTATATTTAGGGCTGTCTGCATGCGATTGGATATCATCCCGTCATGTTCGCCCCTAATAGTGTAGACCTATGTTTACTTCAACGCGCCACTAGATGGCGCTGCAGCGCATAAACTTCTATATCGTTCAACCGATCGCTATGAAAATTAGTATACACAAATATTTGAACACGGAAAATATATTCCACTATCCATTGTGATTATAAATTGCATAACGGGAAAATGGGATAACAGGATAACAGGAAACGAGTTGATGGGATAACGGGATAACAGTTAACGGGTTAACGGGATAATGGAAAGTGGGCAAAGTCACAGGAATAACCTAGATGGAACAATACAAAGAAAAACATGGGAAAAATCAAATTCTACAAGGACGAAGTCACGGGTACCAGCTAGTAGTATATAACAGTTAATAGTTGAAGTACAGTAGGTGGGTAAGTATTTTAATAGTAATATAAAATTAAGCAGGTATTAATTAGTATATTTTAGCCACAAAAAAGGAACTGAAAAGCGAACAATAAAATAAACTTTTTTAGTATTGAGATCATTTTATCTGATATCATATATGAACATGTAAGAACATCACTGTCAGAACATCAATATGGTTTCGTTAAAAAACGTGAAACGTCTCCAAATCTATGTAAATTTACTCAATTCGTGTCAGATGCCCTGGATAATGAAATGCAGGTTGACGTGGTATACACCGATTTCAGTAAGGCATTTGACATAAACTGCCAAATTTTGGGTTTTCTACAAGAATTCGAAATATTTTGAGGTCCTATTTGTCAAACAGGAAACTCCATGTAGAATACGAAGGTGAGAAAAGTTTTACCTCCTCGGCAACGTCTGGGGTTCCCCAAGGATCCAACTTAAGACCACTTTTGTTTTTATTATTCGTCAACGACATCTGTGATTTAATTAGTTCTAACAAACTACTCTTTGCCGATGACCTCAAAATATTTAGAGTAATACAAAATGACTCCGACGTTACTACTCTACAGAATGATCTCAACCACTTGACTGAATGGTGCACCTCCAACAACTTGCCTCTCAATGTCAACAAATGCAAAGTTATGACCTATGCAAGAATTTTGTCGGCAATGGAACACGATTATACATTGAATGATATCATAATCGACCTCGTGAATGAATGTAAGGATCTAGGGGTACTGTTTGACAAGATATTAATCTTTGTATCTCATATAGAAAATATCACTTCTAAATCTGCTCAACTGTTAGGTTTTGTTATTCGCAATAGCAAAGAGTTTTCTTCTATCAAAGCATTGAAAGCAGTATATTTTTCTCTAGTACGTTCAAAGCTTGAATACTGCAGTACTGTTTAGAATCCATTCCAAAAAAAATATATCGATTCTATAGAAAAAATTCAGTATAAGTTTCTCAAATTTCTCTATTTTAAAAAGCACGGCAGCTACCCAATAAATCACTATGATTCGAGGTCACTACTCTGAGGAAGCGTAGAGAAATCTCCGACCTTACATTCCTTTACAAAGTCATACACGGTCTAATTGACTCGCCAGAATTACTTGCCCTTGTTAATTTCAATGTGCCACGAATTACTTCGAGATCCAACATCTCTTTCCACACCATTGTAACTAACTCCTACCACAATTTCCACAGTCCTCTGATTCACATGTGCGGACAATTTAATAGATTAGATTGTGTAGATATATTTTCCACTTCACTAACCCAGTTTAGAAATATCCTATTTCAGCAAATCTCGAATTAACCAACTATTGTTAACATATGTACCATAAACCGAAATTCTATAATACAAAATACCGTTGTAACTAACTCCTACCACCATTTCCACAGTCCTCTGATTCACATGTGCAGACAATTTAATAGGTTAGATTGTGTAGATATATTTTCCACTTCACTAACCCAGTTTAGAAATATCCTATTTCAGCATATCTCGAATTAACCAACTAGTGTTAACATATGTACCATAAACCAAAATTGTATTATACAAAATACCGTTATATACTCCAGCTAGTGGATTTATAATCTGTTTGGATGTATTATATTAAATAAATAAATGAACTTAGCTCGTAAACTAACACGAAAGTAACTAATTTTGAGTCACCGCCAAACAAACAATCAACGAAGATCATTGTAAATATGGCGGCTTTTGCAGAATATAACTTTAAAGTCGCAGAAAGTGTAAATATACCACTCTTGAGCTCCTCCCATCATAAAGTACCCAGTGGAAATAAATTATTAACTTTTCCACCACTGGAAAGTGGCACCCACGTCGCAGGCCTATGACTCACCTCTTCAAAGTTATAACCTTAAAATTACAATAGGTCCTATACCCTTGGAAGGGGCGAACACGTCGGGCTATTATAACCTGCCACTTCAAAGTTTAACCTCGAAATTGCGGGTACATATTCATTAATTGTTAAAAAAGGACATGTAGCAAGTATAGTGGATTTATGCAGCTCCAATCAATAATTATCAAGTAACAATTATCAATTAACAAGTAATGAAAATGATGGCATTTATGCAAACAGAATTAACAATTAAAATATAAATATTAGGCAGGAACACAAGTCAGAGATCCGATCTATTTGAATTGACCTTTTTATACATAATGAAGGAATTTTTGTTATTGAAAACGCATATCCCATTTCATATTGAATGTATATCATTCACATTTCACGGGGTTTTTTCACGGACCAATCCACGGTCACTTCAGAATCAAGGAAAATTGTCTATTGAAAACGCATAACCCATTTCATATTGAATAAAATCATTCATGTTTCACGTAACAGGTAAACAAACTTTTTGTAAACCACATTAAAATAATTTGAGAAAACTTAGGTTAGCTTTCGTCATCGCGCGGAATGGTGAATTTTGAAGGTTATCACTTATGGAGATGGCGACCAGCACCATATATCACAATCAAGTGCCTGCCACATTGAAGGCTTTATGGAAGTTACCAAAACGTCACCGAAAACTATCATACTCTCTTGAAAGTGACTGTGACTTCTAAGTGATATTTTAGTGGTACAGGATGGTTACCGGAACGGTTATTCTCCACTTCAAAGTTTGAAAACCTTTAAAGTGATTTGCTCAGTGGCCATAATGTTTCAGACACCTCAAATGGCACTAATAAGTTATTCTACTGTGGAGTGGCTACCATAGATGGGAATTACGTGACTACAACCATACACATATAAAATTTTAGTTATTCTTACTGTATAGTGGTAGATTTGGTGGTGATTACGTGATAACCACCGAGTCGATGTTGCAGTATCAGTTTCCGTCACTATAATGCTGCTTGGGTTAAATTACTTCAAAGAAATAATCAACACAAAATAATATAAAAATGCATCGTGAAATTTCAACAATAAACAATAACATTCCAAAAATACGCTCTCCGCATGACTATTCGCAACGACGTGTGACCTCACGTGTGGGCTTGTTCGGGTAGCTTTCCCGCTGATATCAACTTCGGGAACGCTCGGCAATTTCCAGCACAGTGGTCCAAAATAACGAAAAAGCGGAAATGATTCGATTTTGGTAAAGTTTTCTTATACGCTCGCAACTTTGTGAGAGGGTCAACAAAGGACCAGATAAGCTTTTCTCAGAATTGCGGGTAATTATTGTGAAACATTTGCGCTCTACAGCCCCTCAAAGACGACCATTATATCGTGTACGTTTATCGGCGTCATATATGTAATTTTTCTTCGGAGTTCGATTGGCTCCAGAAAAAACATCTCGTCAATGATTCCTGTGAAACTCAGGTGAAAAGTCAATCAAGGTAGGTAGTTTTCATTTCATGTTTGATGAGGTGGATTGGTCGATTATTTGTTCAGTTATCAATAGTTATTTTCTGTGCCGTTATTAGGATGAACGTGCGTACATTTTCAACTTTCGTTAGACTTACAAAAAATGCCCCACGACTCCCCGCTCTAAAAAAATATCTAATGGATGGCCTGAAGTATCTATTAAAACATATCAAAAACTTGCTTGCTCCTACTTGCACTTTTTTTAAATATTTAATCAATTGGAGCCTCTGCAAGAGTGTATCAAAAACGCATCAGATATATTTTGACCCACAATGAATCAACACCTCATTATTTTGTAAAAAAATCGACTTTTTTGCTAGACTGTGAAAGTCTATATTGAAAATAATATTTTGAAAATATTTTCGGTACTGATTTTGCTAATTAAAGTGAAACATTCAAAGTGTCATTATTTAAAACATTTGATGTAGTACCAAATATACCCTTTTGAAACCAACCCCTTTGCAACAAAAGACCCCGCAAAATCCTTATGGAAAATGTCTCTCTGCTAAATTCGCTGAAACTCTGCAGAAAGATAGTATCCGGTATGCTGATCACAAGTCTTAATGGGCACAACCCTCCATTTTCAACCCCAGACCCCCTACAGCCCCCCAAAGCCCTCAAAGTACACTTTCCGGTGTGTTAATTCATAACAGTTTCAATTCATCTTCAAAGCGTTTCCTTTCACTGCCCACCCCTTTCTCCAACCAAATCCTTCATTCTACCCTCACCCCCACACAACCCTTCATTAACGCCCCATTACACACTTTCAAGGTTAAAGATTCTTCAATTGCTGCAAATCGTGTCGTACCAAATCTTGTTATCGAAATAATAGATGAATAATTAAAACCTATATTCCGTACAGTAGTCAGGGAGGGATGTACTGAAATGTATATATATATATATATATATATATATATATATATATATATATATATTATATATAAATATATATATATATATATATATACAGAGTGGCCACTTTTTTAATGGGATTGTATTGGTAACGTTTAAACCATAAGAGTTAGAAGGTCGGTCAAATGGAGAAAAAGTTGCATTTATAGAAGCATTGTCGAGCAATTCAAACAAATCGAGATTATCAGGGCCGGTTATTGAGATATCATAAGAAAAGTAAATATTATCATTTTGATTTTTCTTTTTTTCCCACTTTATTTCGGATATTATCAAAAAATGTCACGGGAGTTTTTTATTAGACAGTGAATTATCCTCATTTTGACATAATCAGATTTTGTATCCAACGTTTCGTACGCTCTGGGCCACCCTCAACCTCATTTTTTTCAATCCGGACCTGCATATTTTATGACACTTTTCGAAATAACTTTCAACGCTTAATTCAACGATATATCATACAATGTCATTCAAAGTTGATTTTCAGGTGATTTTGTCCCTTATCCAAATTTCTTTGGGTCGGATCTGTATTACATTTAGCTATCTTTAGTTTAATTAACAACATGCAATACATTTCGATAAGAAAATCAACTTACTCATCTTCAACTGAATGGAACGTAACAGAATCAGAGCAAGAAACAAGTAATAATTATTTACAAATTTCAAGAGGTGAAAAACCTAATTCATAATAATTAAACGAAACTATCATTTAATGAAAGAAAAATCAAATGATTATTCGAAAGTAAATGATGAACATTAATGAAGTAAGTGTTCGAAATGTCCACCATTTTGTAAAATGCACTTTGCGGTTCTGGAACCCATACTTCTTATACATTTGCTTATTTCGTCTCCTTGAATACCTTCCAATACATTCTCAATCTTCTCGCGAGGAATCATTATTGTTGGATTTGTCATTATTCCGTTGAAACAAATTACAGAATCGAACTTTATTTTGAGATCATTACGATATAATTTTTGCAAGGCTTGGTATTCAAATTTAAAATCATTGTATTCGCGTCTCTTGACTATTTTATTAACAGCAGTTTTTGATAAATTGCATTCACTGGCCACAGTTCTCGATTTTTTTTCTGGGTTCAATTGAATTTGGGTCAGAACATTAATATCGTTGATAGACTTGTTTTTTCTTGCATACACACAACTCTAGGTTTATTGAATGTATTATTTTCAAGTAGTAGGCCGTGGATAAAAAAGAACATAATGAGAAATGTCATATTATTTGTCACTTCGTTTATTATTGTGTCACAAGAACTTGTCATTAAATACTTTTCTGAGTAATTTCAATTTAACTTATTCGATACGGTAAGATACACAAATGAAGAGAAGAGAGACATGTACGAAGTGTACATAAAACTAGATAGAAATTCGTTCAAAGTCCAACAAAGGTATGGTGAATTATATCCTGAAAGAACAACACCAAATATTAAAATGTTTCGACGTTTATCTACAACGATACTTGCACATAATTCATTCATCAAACCTAGAGGTCCTTATGTACGACGAAACGAGCCTATAATGGCCCAAATTCGAATGAATCCAGGAATAGGATCGAGAACTATGGCCAGTGAATGCAATTTATCAAAAAGTGCTGTAATAAAATACTCAAGAATACGTTACCATGACTATAAATACCAAGCCGTGCAAAACTATATCGCAATGATCCTGAGAGAAGGTTGCAATTCTGTAATTGGTTTCCAACGGAAGGTGCGGAATAACAACAATTTTGCGCACAATATCATTTGGGGAGACGAAACGACATTCACAAATTCTGGCATGTTCAATCGAAGGAACAAACATTTTTATGCCACAGAAAATCCTCACTTAATTCATGAAGTTAGACATTAATATCGTTTTTTTAAAACATATGGTGCGGTTTGTTGAATAATAAATTACTGGGACCCTATTTTATTGACGGCAACCCTAACCGGGCAAAATATGTAGAAATTATAGAAGAAATGTTGATGATCTTCCTATACGGTATCGGCGTAATAGTCCATGTAGCATGGCCTGCCAGATCCCCGGATTTAAATCCGCTGGATTTTTTATGGGGATATCTCAAAAAATAAAATTTATGATACTACGAACCCGACAATGAGATTCTCCGGAGAAGATTGAGAATGTATTGGGAAGGTATTCAGGAGACGAAATAAGCAAATGTATAAGAAGTATGGGTTCCAGAACCGCAAAGTGCATTTTAAAATGGTGGACATTTCGAACACTTACTTAATAATGTTCATCATTTATTTTCGAATAATCATTTGATTTTTCTCATTAAATGATAGTTTCGTTTAATTATTATGAATTAGGTTTTTCACCTCTTGAAATTTATAAATTACTTGTTTCTTGCTTTATTCTGTTAGTTCCATTCAGTTGAAGATAGTTAGTTGATTTTCTTATCGAATGTATTGCATGTTGTTAATTAAACTAAAGGTACCTAAATGTGATACAGATCCGACCCAAAGAAATTTGGATAAGGGTCAAAATCCCCTGCAAATCAACTTTGAATGACATTGAAGATATATCGTTGAATTCAGCGTCAAAGTTATTTCGAAAAGTGTCATAAAATATGCAGGTCCGTATTGCAAAATGAGGTTGAGGTGGCCCAAGCGTATGAAAGTTGGATACGAAATCTGATTATGTCAAATTGAGGATAATTTACTGTCAAATAAAAACTCCCGTGACATTTTTTGATAATATTCGAAATAAAGTGGGAAAAAAAAAAAAAAATAGAAGAATTTACTTTTCTTTTGATATCTCAATAACCGGCCCTGATAATCTGATTTGTTTGAATTGCTTGACAATGCTTTATGGATGCAACTTTTCTCCATTTGACCGACCTTCTAACTCTTATGGTTTAAAGTTACCAATACAATCCCATTAAAAGTGCCACTTTATATATATATATATATATATATATATATATATATATATATATATATATATATATATATATATACATTTTATTATATAATAAAAGATTGAAATAAAACAATTGAAGAATCTTTAACCTTGAAAGTGTGTAATAGGGCGTTACTGAAGGGTTGTGCGGAGGATAGGGCAAGGTGTGGTAAAGGGTAGAATGTAGGATTCGGTTGGAGAAAGGGGTGGGCAGTGAAAGGTAACGCTTTGAAGATGAATTGAAACTGTTATGCATTAACACACTGGAAAGTGTACTTTGGGGGGATGTAGGGGGTCTGGGGTTGCACATTAAGACTTTTGATCAGCATACCAAATACTATCTTTTTGCAGAGTTTCAGCGTATTTAGCCGAGAGCCATTTTTCATAATGATTTTGCGGGGTCCTTTGCCTATGTTTTTGTGGGCTTTGAAAACAATTCAGCAAAAAGAAGGCTTAAATCTGATTTTATTGTTTAATCACCCCTTCTAAATATTACCCCTTTGTGACACTTTTTTTATATTTTTCCCATGATTCTCGTCAGCCCTATAAGCAATTCCGCACGCGAGAAAAAGGCTCGAATACGATTTTTTTTTAACCACGCCCTCTAAAAACCACTTGTTTGTGACAACATTTTTTAAATATTTTTCCCATAATTCTCGTCAGTCTTAGAAGCAATTCCGCGAAAAAAGGCGCGATTTTTTCTTCGAACTACCCCTTCTAAAAGCCACCCCTTTGTGACACGTTTTTTTAAATATTTTTTCCATGATTTTCGTCAGCCTTCAGAGCAATTCTGCGAAAAAAAAATTCAAGACTTTTTTTTTCAACCACTACCCTTTCATGATATCATTTTTAAATATTTTTTTCATGAGATTTGGCACTCAAAGGGGCGATTGAGCAAAAAAAAATTAATTAGTTCCGTTTCGTTCGTCATGGGGACCACTGTGCGCCGCCGTATATCCCGTGGCCATCATTTTACGCTTTACGTAATTAATTTGATTGTTTGTTTGGCTAGGACTCAAAATTAGTTTCTCACATTAGTTCAGGAGCTCAGTTATTAAGAGTAGAAAGGTTTATTCTATTTTATGCTTTTCAGTTTATTTTTTCGTCTCTTCAATTTTCTGTTAAATAGACATGACTGACGGACAATTTAGCTTTGTATCATGCTCCACGTTCAATTCATGCGTCATACATAATACAGCTACTGACCCATGTATGAAAAATCTCCAATTCATATCGACAAACCATCCATCACTGGTTAACCTCGGTGTAAAGGTAAATTCCAAATAAATCAGCGTATTTCAAGAACACTTTCGGGCTAATGGCAACATGATTGAATCTCATTTCGCATGCATGAGAAACGTTCAGTATCCTCACCGTGGACGTCAATGGCTTCACATGCAGTCTTCGCTACATGGTTAAGATGGTTAAAAATATTGTGTGGTCTCGTTGGTCTCGGTCTGCGTGCTCATAGCTCAGCGAGGAGATGCATCCTCGGGCACTAAGAGGAGTGTCTGGGCCTGTAACATATAATTTGTATGTCAACAAAGAATAATAACAGCGGACTTAACGAGTTTTCAAGTTATCTCCTTATTTATTTGTATATACACTGCTTCGGGTTCATGCGGGGGGCGGGTCTCGCCTTATTATAGCCGAAGATGTATGCAAATTGTTGACTGTATTTGTTTTATAAATCATGATTAAAATGTTCTACTAATTCTATGTTGATGCGGTAGTTAGACGTTGCTAAACATTGGTCGGTTCGGTTTTTTGTTTATCGAATTAATAAGAGGACCGACGTTTACTCAGCATTTTGTAAACGTAGTGGCTTTGCTTCGGCTACGTGGTACAAAGAAAAACGATTTATGATCTTGATAAGTTTGGGATTACTTGCAGGCGGTTCCTATGTAAATATGGATATCATGATATATTATAAAACTGGTTGGTTATCACCGCTGGGAATGCATTTCCACATTCATAATTTACACCTATGCTATGTACGCATCTCTTCTTCGTTTACCCTCCCTCAACATTACAACATTGCATACATACTAAATTAAAGAAGTGGATATTCTTTAGGTACCGTATTTTGAGCGGTATTGGTTTTATTTATGGGTATTATCGAAATATTCACTGTCCACTTCGATTCATTTCAAAAACAATTCATTGTCAAAATTCATCAAAGAAACTATTTCTTCTGCAAATTATCTTGATTGAGAATCATTCGAGCGGTCTGAAGAAGAGAACAGGGGTTTATCCCGACACGTTATTTGAGGAAGTATATTTTACAAGCTTTTATTCAGTTTCACTTGTTCGTTCTTTTTGTTAGTTTGGGTAAAAATTTCGCAAGTGAATTTTGACCGACTTCTAGTCGTTCGATTGATTCATAATTCCGGTGACATGGAATTATGGAATTTTGTTAGAGAACAAAACAAAATGGCGGCTTCCAATATGGCAGTCGAGATTTGTATTTATGATCCGATTTGATTCAAAATTGGTATGTGGAGGTTTTCGGGGTCGGAGATTATGATTTTTACACGCTTTATATTAGCTTCACTTGTATGTTTGTTTGTTTGTTTGTAACCGACTCCTTTGGGCGCGATTTTGACCCACTTCTATTCAAAACCGGTATGTGGGGGTTATTGGGGTCGGAGATTATGATTCTTCTGTGAAAATTGAAAAATTGAAGATGGCGGGCGACTTTAAAATGGCGGCCGAGTTTTGTGATTATGGTCTGATTCTATTCAAAATTGGTATGTGGGGGTTTTTGGGGTCGAATATTATGATTTTTTTGTAAAAATTGAAAAATTCAAGATGGCGGGCAGCTTTAAAATGGCGGCCGAGTTTTGTGATTATGGTCTGATTCTATCAAGATTGGTATGTGGGGGTTTTTGGGGTCGAATATTATGATTTTTTTGTAAAAATTGAAAAATTCAAGATGGCGGGCGGCTTTAAAATGGCGGCCGAGTTTTGTGATTATGGTCCGATTCTATTCAAAATTGGTATGTGGGGGTTTTTGGTCGAATATTATGATTTTTTTGTAAAAATTGAAAAATTCAAGATGGCGGGCGGCTTTAAAATGGCGGCCGAGTTTTGTGATTATGGTCTGATTCTAATCAAAATTGGTATGTGGGGGTTTTTGGGGTCGAATATTATGATTCTTTTGTGAAAATTGAAAAATTCAAGATGGCGGGCGGCTTTAAAATGGCGGCGAGTTTTGTGATTATGGTCTGATTCTATTCAAAATTGGTATGTGGGGGTTTTTGGGGTCGAATATTATGATTTTTTGTAAATTGAAAAATTCAAGATGGCGGGCGGCTTTAAAATGGCGGCTGAGTTTTGTGATTATGGTCTGATTCTATTCAAAATTGGTATGTGGGGGTTTTTGGGGTCGAATATTATGATTCTTTTGTAAAAATTGAAAAATTCAAGATGGCGGGGGCTTTAAAAATGGCGGCGAGTTTTGTGATTATGGTCTGATTCTATTCAAAATTGGTATGTGGGGGTTTTTGGGGTCGAATATTATGATTCTTTTGTGAAAATTGAAAAATTCAAGATGGCGGGGGCTTTAAAATGGCGGCCGAGTTTTGTGATTATGGTCTGATTCTATTCAAAATTGGTATGTGGGGGTTTTTGGGGTCGGAGATTATGATTATTTTGTCAAAATTGAAGGATTCAAGACGGCGGCTCCAAAATGGCCGCGAGTTTCGTGATTATGGTCCGATTCTATTCAATATAGGAGAATAATAGTTAAAAAAAATTAATAATAATAATAATAGTTTGAAAAACTAAAAACACGCGTCAATAGAAGACTAAACCAAAAAGTTGAAAATAAATAATAATTTAAAAAAACTAAAGAACACGCTTTTATAGAAAACCAGACTAAAAAAATAGAAAATAGGAAAAAAAAAATATTTTATTTTAAAAAAAGCGTGGGGGGCATGGTATCAATAATTATATAGTACATTACACACCTTGGGCAGTAAAGTAAGAAATGTCTCAGATCACAGGTAATTGTTGGCCAAAGCCAGCCCACGCTTTTTTTTAAATAATTTTCTTATTTTCAATTTTTTCAGTCTGGTTTTCTATGAAAGCGTGTTTTTTAGTTCTTTTAAACTATTATTAATTTGTCAGAATTCTTGAATTCAAGATGGCAGCTACAAGATGGAGGACGGGTGTTGTGATTATGATCCAATTCGATTCAAAATTGGTATGTGGGGGTTTTCGGGGTCGGAAATGATGAATTTTTTGTCGAAATTCATTAATTCAAAATGGCGGCCCAAGCTGGAGGACGAGTTTTGTGATTATGGTCCGATTCGATTCAAAATTGGTATGCGTCGGTTTTTGCGGTCGGAGACTTTGAAGTTTTTGTCCAAATTTATAAATTTAAGATGGCGGCCCCAAGATGGAGAACGGGTTTTCTGATTATGGTCATATTTTATTCAAAATTGTCATGTGGGGGTTTTCAGGTTCAGAGATTATACATTTTTCGTCAAAATATATAAATTCAAGATGGCTACTTCAGAATGGTTGGTGGACGAGTTTCATGATTATGGTCAGATTCTATTCAAAATTGGTGTGTGGGAGTTTTTGGAGTCGGAGATCATGATTTCTTTCAGCTCAAAACTTACAGGGAAGAAACCCTGTAATAATAATAACTATGCTCTATTAGAAATGGACAGATTGAGGCAAACTAACTAAAAACCAAAAAATAAAATAACTGATAAAAAAATTGTTTAAAGACAACCTTTCATTCAAGCCGTGTACTAAAATGCGTATAAAATAAGTTTAAGTCGTTACTGACAATGATTTAATTTTTTTGTTGTTGAATTATTTGGTTTTAAGAAGCTTGTCGCGCGAATTGTATTAAAATTAATACTTCGACAAGTTGTTACTTACCAACTGATCATACTCCAATATTGGTACCTACTTCTATGAATACTTTGTAAAAATTAAATACTTTGACAAGGTCTTACTTACCAACCGATCACTGCCCAATCAAATTAATTGGTACCTACTTTTATGAACACTTCACGCGACAAGCTTTTTGAAACCAAATAATTCAACAAAAAATAATTAAATCATTGTCAGCGATGACTTAAACTTATTTCATACGTTTTAGTACACGGCTTGAATAAAAGCTTATTTTTAAAATGTTTTTTTATTAGTTAGTTCATTACATTAGATCTCAATATTTTTTTTGGGAATCACATAGGCAAAACAAAATTCCTCCATCACCATAAACAAAGTTTAATATACGCAGTAACGTATCCGGGTAAATCAAGTGATTTTCTTTTTCAAAATATAAAACAAAAATATGTTCACTTCCAGGGCAGAGGAAACCCAAAAAGTACACAGGAATATACCGCTACCTCCCCAAAAACATTTAAACAGTATTGATCGAAACTCTTTTGCACCGTTTTATAATTTAAATTCAGTGTGGACTTGCGTCGGTTTATCTACAAACGGAATAATTAATGATCAGATTATTTCTCATGACATTCCTTCAGGTATGCTCAATGGATTAATTTTTTTAAGAAATTGTAGATTTTTTTATACAGGGTGTTAGTGAATAAGTAAGACTAACTTCAGGGGGTGATTCTGCATGAAAAAATAATGACAGTTTGTGATATAACTTTTGTCCGCATATACTTCGTTTTCCGAGATACGGGGTGTTAAAGTTTTTCTTAAAAACTTACTATTTATTTATTGCTCTGAAACCGGTCGAGATATGCTAATTAAATTTGATGAGTTTCAAGAGGTAGTTATTGCGCATTTTCTGACATGCAATTAGGAATTGTATGTTCATCATTGCCGCGCATACGGGTAATGATCTAATTTTATTTTAAGAAAAAAATACTACGCCACTGAGATATTTTCGAATTCCTCCTTCAATTTGTGACAAAAAATCTCTGTTTCCTTTTATTCGTATAGGGCGCCATTTTTATGCAAAAAAATAAAACATCTTAACGCAAATTCGTCATTACTTTAATACATTATCTAGTAGCGATGCTAGTAGGCTACTGTCAACATTCTGTTAAATACGAATATTTCAACGAAATGTCAAATTAGCATTTCTTCAATTTTAAGCTTTCAGTTTGGTATTACATTGATGAAAATAAATAATTAATGTTTCTTTTATCGAAAGGAATGGAAAATTATACAAATGGGGAATTGTCAGACATGCATTTTGTCTATGGTCGAAGTAATGGAAATGGTCGGCAAGTTCGACGATTGTATGCTGAGTTGTATCCAGGACGTAGGGTACCCCATCATACAATATTTTCTCGTCTTCACCAACGTTTGCGCGAAAATGGTACATTCAAGAAACAAACGGCTGACTGCGGGCGCCCTCGAGAAGTACGAACTGTGCAACTAGAAGAAGCAGTTCTCGAGTTAATTGCGGAGTCATCTGAAACAAGTACTCGAAAAATTGCCAACATACTGAATGTAAGCAACTTCACTGTATTTGAAATTCTTAAAGAACAGCAATTGTATCCGTTTCATATTCAACGCGGGCAAGCTCTACTTCCTAGAGACTTTTTCCGCGCCTAGTTTTTTGCCATCGGATTCTTCATCAAATCGCTCAAATTCCTAATTTCTTAAATGGCGTTTTGCTTACGTATGAGGCTAATTTTGGACGACAGTGAATACGAAATTTTCATAAGAATCACCTCTGGGCTGAGGAAAATCCACATGGAATCTTTCAAGCTCATTTTCAGCATCAGTTTTCAGTAAATGAATGGCTTGGGGTGAGTACCGCTTCCGAATTCCACTCCGAACCACGGTCAAGGACTGGTGGCGTTCTTAGGTCAGGAGTCAAGTAAATGTGAAATGTGAATGTCTGCCGTTTTTTAATGCGTGCATCGCAAAAATATCAATACAGTTGTGAAGTCTGAGAAAAGTTTTATGTAATAAATGGTCCCATACTTCTCTACGCTGGATGACAACGGACTTGTGGGAAGCAGGGACGATGGGGTGGTATATTGCCAAGAGCAAGACTCGTGTCACCCCCAGGACGAAGCCCCGAAGTTACTTAACAGGTTACGTAATAGGGGGAGAGCTGGATAATAACGCCGTATGGAAGTTATATCCAAGAAGTTAAATAGAGAGAGAGAGATAATAGCTTGGGGTACTTGATGATCATTCAATCGGTCCATATTTCCTCCCACAACGACCAACAGGCGACTCTTATCTTAATTTCCTACAGGAAGAGTTACCTGTTCTTCTTGAAGAAATTCCTTTACAACTGAGACAACACTTCTGGTTCATGCATGATGGTGCACCAGTCCATTTTAGCATTATTGTACGTAATCACTTAGATACAGTTTATCCAAATCGTTGGATAGGTAGGGGAGGTACGGAACATTGACCTGCTCGATCTCCGGATTTAAATCCTAAGTTATTAGTTCATTCCACTCCCGTCGAAAATGTTGAGGACCTGAGGAATCGAATTATAGCCGGCTGTGAGACAATAAGAAATACACCAGGAATATTTGCGCGAATACGACAATCAATGAGGCGAAGAGTTGAATCTTGTATCACGTCTGAGGGAGGTCATTTTGAACATTTGTTGTAGCTTTGCGCCTATTCATTTATTAGTGTTATTTTCTGTTATTGTTCTGGTTTAACGTTATTGTATTATATAGTTTTTGATAATGTATTAAAGAAATTTAAAATACGCGTTAGGATGTTTTTTTCTGAAATATCTCCGTGGCGTACCATTTTTTTCTTTAAAAAAATTGAGATCATTACCCCTATGATGAACATGAAATTCTTAATTGCATGTCAAGAAATACGCAATAACTATCTTTCAAAACTCACCAGATTTCATTCGCATATCTCGACCGGTTTCAGAGCAATAAATAAATAGTCAGTTCTCAAGAAAAACTTTAACTCGGAAAACGAAGCATTTGCGGACAAAATTTATATAGCAAATTGTCATTATTTTTTCATGCAGAATCGCCCCCTGAAGTTTGTCGTACTTATTCACTAACACCCTGTATCTTACAATTCAAGCAGGGGAAAATTTTGTGGAATCACCAAATTCCCGGTTTACAGAGATATTTAACTCTAAAGCAAAACAAAAATGATAGTCATTCCCTTTGGGAGGTTATGAGAAATATTTGCGGTTTCAAAGAATAAAATCCACTCAAACTATTGAGAAACATTTATGGGATAAATCTTGTGGACCAAATAGGAATGGCAAACATATTCAATGGCCACAAGGCATCAATGGATAAAGATTATGCCGAAGAAATCCGAAAACCACGTATAAATCTTCCACAAAGAACTAGTGTTTGTCATTCTATATTTCTGGATCACCGGATTCGAGTAACCTAACAAGTATAAAATGCTATAAAATATTTTCTTCGGACGAACTTGTTATGGTACGGTAATATTCATCCATCCTGGCGAAAGTCGGCGCAAGCTGTCATTAGACCCGGTTGATTCTATTGGTTCGTTGTTATGGCCATAGGCGTGTGTTACTTGGATTTATATGCCATTATCAGTTTATCGCACCAGAGCACAAATCGAACTGACATGCACGCCGCTGTCTACAGAGGAGTCGGCGTAAACCATATGAAATCGATGTTGTGCGCATCCAACCTTCTCGCCTGTTTGAAAGGCGACTGTATCAATAGAAGACCTGATAAATGAATAAATTTCCTTGAATTGTGTGTTTGCTCCAACGTATCTAGAATGTATCTGAACATAGGATCTCCTCTACCAAATTTAAAACGTCTTATTGTTTCCACAATGATGGAATGAGTCGAGGTAGCATCGTCAACCGAACTGACTGCTCTTTTCTGAATAGAATCAAATAGCTAGAATGTGTGTTAGTTTTATAAATAATGAGATGATGTCGTGACGTCGGATAATTCTTAGCTCGGTAGAGGAAGCAAAGTTTTCGTGGAGCTGATTTTGTGATGGTGATGGAAGAGTGTTGTCAATATTTACTCCAAGCATATACAGGGTGTCCCATACTCGATGGCCTATTAGACGTTTCTGGAGAACGGAACACAGGATAATTTTGAAAATTTGGTTTCTTGAGTAATTAGTTCTGCTCTATCGATGTGAAATATTTTGAGTACTGCGGCGTTGCCACTTATATTGAAAAGTAGCAACAACTTTGATATTTTAAATGAGAGACCCTGTATATTATTGCATTTTTTGCTTTGCTATTGCCTTACGATCGTTTCCGTACGATACTTTCATATACCTATCTCAAGAGGTTTTTGAGAAATTCATTGATATCCTCATTTTTTGTGCACAACATAAGTACAATTAAATGTTTATTACTGCGGTATTTGGACTCGAACAAAGCTGAAATTTTGGTTGTAGTTTACCGATATTCTGTGCACCAGTTATATTCAAGGGAATTTGTTCTCCATCATACAGGGTCATTCAATAGTTGTGATTTTTCCGATAGATACAAAAATGGTGAAAATTACATTATTTTGAATCAAATATCCTGAAAGACAATTGAAGTTCCTTCCAAACGATGTATCATGTTCCTATACCTAAATAGTTTCTATACAAAATTTAAATATCAGCATTATTATCAATCATTTTGACAGAAACACCATGAAAATCGCTGCTTGTCAAATTAACAGATTGTCTTGCTCTTTTCTGGTCACGGCACACTACTGCAATTTCCATTTTCCAGTATAACAAATCGAAATAGGTAATATTACCCAATTGGAATTATCTGATTAAGAAATCAAATCAATCTGTAATGATTCGCCGGTTAAATTTTTTGTTAAAATGTTCTTATACATTTTCAACACAAAAGCAGTTATTGTTGCTGAAATATTGAAGTTAGATATATAATATCGCGGATTATTTCGCAGAACTATTTAAGGTCGACATTTTCGACAGTGTTTTCACATTTATCAATTGGATTAGCCAGAGCACGCGTAAAAGCAATGTTTTATTTCGACTTCAATAACAAAAACCTCTCTCCATTCTCTTTCCTGGTAAATATTCAGGATGAAAAGTAGCATATGTCCTTTTCTGGGTTCCAAGCAACCTCTTTGCCAAATTTCATTACGATCGGTTCAGAGGTTTAGTCGTGGCAATAATCCGGTCAATTTAGACATAAAAAAAGTGGTCAAATAACAAAAATTCCTGGAGTGCCAAATATTGGTGGAGAGCTGGGGTTTACCAATTACAAATAAAGTTTTAAAAATCCCCATCGATCATATGTGTGCTAGAAAAGTTATTCCGGGTCAAAGGTCAAAATTTTAGGTTTTTTGGATTTTTCTCGAAAACGGTGAGTTTTATCAAAAAAAAATCTAGAACCAAAAGTTGTAGATCCTAAAATTCTCTACAACAATGGTCTTCATGATTTTTTTCCTAAGAGTTACCATTCCTGTGATATCGCGATTCTAAGAGTCACATTATACATGATATGCACATATAAGCCACGTATATACATAATCAGGCACTCAAGACAAGTATAAATACATATTTGTGTCTCTTTTATATATATTATACTATTCTGAAAACATTTATTCAAAAGATAGTCAGTCCCTAACTGAATCCCCTCTACCCATATGGCCTTGAAAAACATCTGGCTATTCATAGAAACGAGTGATGATTGCCAGTTTTCGTTGGATGAATTGAAGAATGTTTGTCAAGATGGAGCTTTAGATGACAGAACTATAAAAATACGATTGAAATTGAAGTATGGCAGTAGAATTATTATTACAGAGAAGCCTGGAAAATTAACATTTATTTGTTTTATTGACAATTACCAAGATATTTTAAGTCAAGTCTGGTCTGATATAAAACACTTGGATGAAAAAGACAAGCGGTTAAAAACTTTGAAAGCTGCGGCAGCAATTGTTCGTGAAGATATTCAATCTTGCGTTTTCGATAAATAGCGTTATTTTTGATAAATATGTCCAGTATCTACGCAGACATGGGCTTACGTATTTGACGGCTACAGTGACTCGACAAAGAATATTAAAGCTGCAGAACAACGTCGTCGAACTACAAAAACATCATCGGGTTCCGAGATGATCTTTGATGAATTTATGACAGTTCCAGCGAATCAACAACAATTTTTCGCTAACATTAATAATAAATCTCGTTTCATTTCCATGTTAAGCGACAAATTAACAGCTGCGAATATCGTAGTGACACAAGCTCAAAATGACGCAGATGTCCTCATAATTGAAACAGCAATAGAAAAATGTAATGCAACAAACACAACAATTGTAGTTGGTGAAGATGTTGATGTGTTAGTACTACTTACTGCAAGGACTCCAATGGATAAAATTATTTATTTTCTGAAACCTGGAAGGGCTCAACAGCGAACAGAAATATATTCTCCAAAAAGTTTATCTGCTTATCCCAAATGCCAAAACTATATTTTATTTTTACGTGCGATAACCGGCTGCGACACTTCGTCAGCAATGTACAGAAGGGGCAAAACGTCAGTATTTAAATTATTCGAAAAAAAACAAAATTGACTGACTGCGCTAAAGTATTTACAGAAATTGATTCCACACCTCAAACAATAATTACGGAAGGAATTTGCTTTCTTCTTGCGGTTTATGGAGCTCCAAAAAAAATTACTTGCATTGATAAATACCGATACTTAACTTTTGTAAAAAATACGCGAAACAAGAAACAAGTACAACTATCATGTCTTCCTCCAACATCGGCATCTGCTATTCAACACTTATATCGAGTATACTATCAAGTTCAAACATGGCTAGGCAATCAACTGAACCCAGAAGACTGGGGTTGGAAATTGATAGATAATACTCTGGAACCGATTCAAACTTTACTCCCACCTGCTCCAGAAAAACTCATCAACACTAATTTTTGCAATTGCAAAAAAGGTTGTAGTGCCAAATGTGGCTGTAAAAAAGTCGGGTTGCTGTGTTCTCCAGCGTGTACGAATTGCTAAGGTCAGTCTTGCTCAAATGTCCAGTTGAGTACAATAGAGGAAGATTCCTGTGATTTTAATGAAGAGACCAATGACTCAGCCACATTTGAACAATTTATGAACATCCAGCAAGAGGAAGATGAAGAAGAAAAATCGAAGAAGACATGACTGTTGAAGTAGACTTTCAAGAGTATGAATCTGATTGAAATATCTAAAGAAATCAAAACAATAGTTAACCCAATAATCAATAGCAATATCAATAATCAATATCAATAATAAGGTAATATCTAGAACTTGACTGGTATTGTTTCCTTAAATTATCCTGAAATTATCATGACAGTTAGTGGAGTAGGCCTACAGGGGAAACCACGGTAAAAAAACGCGCCGAGTACACTACCTCACAGGTGGCGTGGAAATGTGTGCGTATCATGTATAATGTGACTCTTAGAATCGCGATATCTCAGGAATGGTAACTCTTAAGAAAAAAATAAACGAAATCATTTTTGTAGACAATTCTGAGATCTACAACTTTGTTCCCAAGTTTTTTTTTCGATAAAACTCACCGTTTTCGAGAAAAATACAAAAAACCTCAAATTTTGACCTTTGACCCCGAATAACTTTTGTAGCACACATAGGATCGATGGGGATTTTTAAAACTTTATTTGTAATGGTAAACCCCAGCTTTCCACCAATATTTGGCTCCCCGGGAATTTTTGTTATTTTAAATGTCTATATTGACCGGACTAAAAAATCAAAAAGACTTTTCGCATTGATAATATCAGTGTGATGATTTTGTTATCGTGGTTGAGAATTATTTGATTTGTTTGAAGATATGAACAGGGTGTCAATGAAATCAGACCGGAAGAATTGGTCTTCCTGATGATCGTAGAAGTGTGAAATAGATTTTCGTCGACAAAAATGAATTTGAAGACTTAGTGAGTGCGATTCCAGTCTTGCATCAATGTTACGAATGATTTCTGGTTAGTACTCCTCCTTGGAAAACATTGTTCTTTGTCTCATTCGTCTATATGAATTCTTAATTGAAACTGGAATACAAATATCTATCAGATGTTGTTTAATATCCAGCGTGGCTTCAGCCGGAGAAGTAGTTGTTTTCTGTTAGATATTCACAAACCTTACTTAATTTTTTTCGTTAATTTTTCGATTTTCATAAAAATATTCCTATTTAATATTCAATTGAAAAATGTTTTCCTTTTCAACAAGAATTATTTGTCGGAATTTAAGATTTCAGAATGTCGATGCCAAGATGGAAGACAAGTACGTTATTTTCGTCCCTCAAATATAAATAATCATTCAAGTTTGTGGATATCGAAAACACAATCTAGCATGTCAAGAAACATTGTTCTTCCACAACCAAAAATAACTTCATCTATCGTATTTCCCCTATTATTCGTTGCGTCTTATTAGACTTCACCGAAATATCAAAATGCGTGTAAGCTTACATTTTAGGAAAACAAGTATTATTTACCCATTTCAGTTATTCGTGTGGAAGGCACACACTCTTAGAAATTTTAGGTAAATAAACAACAGGCTGCGGCATCGAGTTTTACAATAAGTGGGTACACCTAAATGATTATTTCTCTTTGAGGTAACTTACCGAATCAAATAAGAAATATAATCCTTGTGCTGCCGCAGCACAGGTGAAATTTCCTAACAATAGAATCTGGAGGAGCTAAAATAAACAGCGGTCTCTTTCGTTTCTCAGTTTTGATTCAATTAAACAAAATCAAAAGAGCCGATCTTTATCGCACAGCCCTGCTCGGGCTGCTAGTGACTATTATATGCATGGTGGATATATATTTTTACGTGGGTTTACACTTGGAACACAATGCTATCTGATTTTTTCGCAATAATGGACAGCGGGCTATTGGATTGAAAACTAAGACAATGGAGATTCGACTGATATATCAAATGGGCGAGTATTGTCCTTATATACTAAGTTACTTGTTACTTGAGTGAGATTTCATGCAAAGTTACTTTTATAAATTCAGTTTTAGTGATTTATATGAAAATATGAACAGGTCACTGAATGTTTGGGGAGGTATCATTGGACGGCGTTTAATTGGGCCCTTTTTTTTCAACGGTCATCTCAATGGAAGAAAATATCTAAGATTTCTGCGAAATCAGTTATCAAATTTATTAGATGATATTCCATTGGCAATGAGGCAGAGAATGTGGCTACAACAAGATGGCGCGCCTGCACATAACCACACTGATGTGTGGGAATACATTAATAATGAATTCCGTGAAAAATGGATGGGTAGAGGAGGGCTAGTTCAGTGGCCTCCAAGGTCACCGGACATTACAAAAATTGATTTTTTTCTATGGGGATACATTGAATGGGTTGTCTATCAAACTCCGCCTACAACTCCTGAAAATATGAAAGCAAGAATTCGTACTGCTTCCAGGAAAATTTCGCAGGAAATGCTGGCACATGTGGATACTAATTTCCGAAACAGATTGAGAGTGTTTGTCGGTGAAAATGGCAGGCACATTGAACATTTGCTGCATTAATTATTGTTATTTTCTGTTAGATTCGAATAAATATGATTTTTATGCAAAGTTTAATTACAAAGGCGATCATTGTCAATATTTTATGTGGAAAAATATCCATCTTTTGGATGTAGAATATCCCATAAATGAGTTGTTTTAGGTACATGACATGGTGAATGAGAAGTGTAGAGTTATTAAAAAACTTTTTAACAAAAAATTAAACCGACGAAATACGGAACTGAAAAGTAATAAATAAAATAAACCTTCTTAGTCTCAGTAACTAAGCTCCTGAACCAATGTAAGTAACTAATTTTGAGTCGGCGCCAAACAAACAAGCAAATGAATTAGGTAAGGCGTAAAATGATGGCATCGAGTTGCGCGGTGACATTCTGATAATTTTTTTGAAGTAATTTAATGATGTTCATTGATTGTTCGTTTGGCGCCGACTCAAAATTAGTTACTTACATTAGTTTAGGAGCTCAGTTACTGAGACTGAGAAAGTTCATTTTATTTTTTACTTTTCAGTTCCGTATTTATTCGGTTTAATTTTCTGTTGAAAAGTTTTTTCTTTCAATTTTTTGTGGCTAAAATCTACTTATTACTACCTACTTGTTTTTTGATTACTTCCAAAATACTTACTTACCCACCTTACTTCAACTATTACCAGTTAAATAATATGATTATCTACTTTTACTATTTGTTGTAATATAAATTATTTTTGTTGTTCTGGTTAGTTTATTTCATTTCTTTGAATACCATTCCATCCTCTCATAGAATGTAATGATTTTGACGGATGTGGAACAGAAATAATGTCAGTAGAGATCTGTCATTGTCAACTACGTATATGTGTGCCAATGTTCACAAGTGAAAAATCAATTATCCCCTATTTTTCTACCCGTAAGGGTGGATAATTTCATTTGGAATCCAAATACAAGGTATACCCTATCTATAAAAAAAAGAATCATCCAAATCGAAGAACCCAGTACAAAGTTATGCCTGATAGAATCGTTCAACGGACCAGAATTCAGAGGGTGAGTGATCAATATCCTTCAGTTTGCTACCCTTAGGGGTGGATTTCATCTTTTAAATTCAAATGAGACTACCTTCGAAGTACACCCTATCCACTGTAAGAAGAATTACGTCTCAGTTAAAAGTTATGCGTGATCATACATAAATATATATATATATATATATATATATATATATATATATATATATATATTTATATGCGTCGACTAGAGAACCTCCTCCTTTTTGGTGTCGTCGGTTAAAAAGGAGTTGATTCAAATGAAAATATGAAGGGTGTGCCATTTGAAAAAATCAAAATGCCGATGTCTGAAAATGGCTAAGTTTGTGTTGTTGTATCGAACATCCAAATAGAATCATCTGCGACTCAAAGATAAACTATCTTCCATCGTTCAAGATAACCTCTTTGACAATTCAGGAGATGATCATCGTGGAATCGTGAAATAGATTTTCGTCGATAAAAATATATTGTAGATCTAGAGAATGCGATGCCACTCTTGCATCAATGTTAAAAATGATTTCTGATGGGTGATCCTTTTTGTAATAGTTATTTATACAAGAATATAAAGCGGTCACCCTGCCAGAATGTTTTTTCACACTTCTTACCTCCTTTCCCCCCATGGACCTCACCCAAACCAATATGTCTCATAAACCTCAGCAAATTTCCTAAACAATCAACAAATCCAGCAGTTATCAAAAACAACCTCGGAGCCATACTAGAGAATCATAAGGATTATACTTTGCTGTACACCGATGCCCCTAAAACATGTGAAGGAACTGGTGCAGCAGTAGTGGGTCCTAGTACATGCCTTCGATTCAGATTATCCTCATCCAGTACTGTTTCTACTGGTGAACTATATGTCATTTATCGTGCGACCATCTATCAACTCATCTGATGAGCAGACATTTTTTATCCTGACCGACTCGCTGAGTTCACTGGAGACTCTGCAACAAATCTACCCTTCCCACCCGTTCGCAGTTGAAACAAAAAACCAGCTCCACCTAGCAGAACAGAAGGAGAAACTCATGAAATTCATATGGATCCCATCACACATTAGGATATTAGGAAACGAAGAAGCGGATAGGAGAGCAAAAGAAGCCATAACCCATACAAATTCTGAAACTATAACTCAAGTGGTGGCAAGCGACTTTCGTTACACGATAAAAAACAGTATAGAAAGAGCGTGGCAAAACCGATGGCGACAATCCGCATCCAAACTTCCTGAAGGGAAACCCTTAGTGAAACCGTGGCAATATCTACCAAAATATCGTAACGACCAACTGCTTCTTACCCGTTTACGTCTCGGACACACTCGGCTTTCCCACGACCACCTCCTAAATAACCAAAATGAACCCATGTGCGAAACGTGTAACGAAAAGTTATCAATCAAACATATCCTGGTAGAATGTCCACTCTTCATTCCACAGAGAAATGATAACAAGATACAGGGAACTTTGGAAACAATCCTAGGTCCAAATTGTATACTCCATAATGTTACAACTTTCCTTAACACCATAGACATTAGAAACAAACTATAAAGATGTATATATTAATGTCCGCTAATAACCGAAATAGTTGATGCGATTTCTGTCAATAAATATATATATATATATATATATATATATATATATATATATATATATATATATATATATATATATATATATATATATATATATATATATATATATATATGTAAAGCATATATGTAAAGCGACTTTTTTTTGCACGCGGGAGAAGGTTTGCACCTCGCAAGTGCAAAAAAAAGGCTTCATATTCGACATGTATACATAATTTTTTCCAATACTTCGGTTTTTTAATATAAAAATGAAAATACCCTTTATTATTGAGTATTGAAAGCAAACGTCCAATTTTATTGTTTTGGCAGTGACAGTGACATTAAGGCCCGGTATTTTCACCTCCGGTTATACTAGGAATGAATTAACCAATGGTTAGAATATGCTTTTGTTTAACGTTTATTGATAAGCAAAAGCACATTCTGAGCATTGGGTAATTTATTCCTAGTTTAACCGGAGGTGAAAATACCGTGCCTAAGCAAAATCATTTCAGTCAATCGCAATACATACCTACCAGGAAAAATTGGAAAAAGTATTAGGTTGTCAGGGTGCATAGTAACAATTTCAATTATTGAAGTCGCCATTACTGTACAAGCGTAATTAGATAATTTTCTTAAATTTATAAAATATCGCTTCAATTATGGATGAAGAACGTGATTTTTGTGATACATCTGATATTCCTGCCGATGTGATGGAGTCAGTAGAAACAGCTTAGAACTCCTACCAGTAAAGTCTAGACTACTATACGAAAAATAATATAATGCATTTTGATAGTTGGTGTTCTCAGAAAAAAATATCTAAGGTATCAGAACCCATCATTCTTGCGTATTTGGAAAAAAAATCTAAAACTATGGAGTCGTCAACCCTGTGGTCGAAGTTTCCTATATTAAAATCAACTTTAGCTGTTAACAAGAACATACATATAGGTCATTATCCCAAAGTGAAGGCATTTCTCCAAAGAAAAATTGCCGTCTATAAGCCGAAAAA
>JAFIRS010006105.1:0-42772 GCA_018342105.1 Gonioctena quinquepunctata | reverse complement strand
ACAAGTAATTTTAATTGGCCCGTATCTTGTTGTTCTGTATCGCCGATTTTTTTTCCAGTTCACTGCCCTTTTTCCGTGGGTGTTATTTCTTTTCGTAGTTTTTTCCCAGTGCCGCTGCTGTTTTTTACCTCGTCCGTTTTTTTTCGAATTTTGCCCAGTTTTCATCCGTATTTTTGGGATCCGCTGAAAACCTCTCGCTATTTTTTAGAAAGATTTATCTTGGCACAGTTGTTTAACATCACCCCAAATTCAACTATTGCTGATAATTAAGCGGATTTTAAATTCCTGGTATTTAAAGGATATTATCAAGATTAAATCCCCTTTTTTCGACGGCGCCCCCTTTTTTTAGTTCACATGTTCCTACCCCAAAGCATTAATTCATAATATATCGCGTTAATAATGTTAAAGCCAGATTTTATGAACACTTAACGTTTTCGATATTCAAAAAAATTCATTCTTGTTTGAACTATTACACCAAAAAAATTTCCCCCTTTCCCCGTTTCAGCTTTTTTTTTAATGAAAAATTTCCCGAAAATTCTGTTTTTTTAGAATGTAAAAAGCACCCCAACTTCAAAAAAAGAAAAAGCCCAAACATTTCTTGTTTTTTGGGAAAAATCGTGTTTAAATACCAAAAAAAAAGGCCAAATTTTGAAAACAAAATGTATTTTCTTGAAAAAAAAAAATGTCTAAAACCCAAGTGAAAGAGAATATTTTGGGTGGAGGGTTTTTGAAAAAAAGATTAATTTTAAGTGTTTTATTTTCCGAAGTAGGTCAAGAGTTACCCTTTTTATGAACTTTAAAAAGGCGTATTTAAACTCCATGCAAAAAAAAATTGGGATCGCTTTTTTCCTAACATTTTTTACCCATAACGATAATCTTGGATGTCCTAGGGACTTTTAAACGTACGATCATCCGCGTTTTTTTATACGGGGTGTCCCGGGAAAGTCATAAAACTCCAGGGCATATAATAATCAAAGTTTGGAACATTTCCACTCCCTGGGACAATTTTTGGGATATTAAAAAAACCCCGGACTTAATCATTCAGAAATTGTCCTAGTTGTGACCCATTGGTATCCTGTATATCCCATTGAATTGCATGGGGCATCCAGGACATCTTTAAGGGAGTTTGGTAAAATTTTCATCTCCCAGGGAAATCATTTGGGATACCTAGGAACATCCCTCGGGCAATTTTGAAAAACCCCCTTTGTTTAACATGGGCATCGTGCTATCTGGGATATATGAATAAAAGAATCATCAATTGCATTTAAAATAAAAAATTGTCTACACTATGGGCTTCTGTCAAAGAATAACGATTTCTGAAAATTAACCCAAACCTTAACATCCTGAAGGGGGGTTTTTTAACTCATCTGAGAACATGGGTATGAAAATAAATTTTCAAATTTATTTTTTTTTTTTGGAAATTATGAAAAGTGATTTGAATTTGGGAGATCTCTCTTAGATGCTAGGACATTATTGAAAATAGAAAAGGGCAAAGTGTTCGGCCCTTCGTAAAAAATGGGGATGGCAATTACCTACCACTTTGGACTTAGGTCATCAGTTATGGAATTATTAAAAAATTTTCCCCCTGGGACAGATTCCCGTTAGGGTCTCCAGGTCAATGTAGATGGCCTTCCTATATCAAAAGAGTGGCCCAGTCTTTTTGGAATTTTTTTTGGTCATATAGAAGAATGTAAAGGAAATAAATGATTTTTTTTTCCCAATAGGGGTTTTCCTTGGAAAAAGGTTTTTGCATTTGTTATAAATTTTTTTTAAACAATTAAAATTTGAAATAAAATAAAATAAATAAATTAAGGCTTGAAAAGTTCTTTGTGATCCCCAAAAAAAATTTTTTTCTGTTGGGTTGTTTGAGGAGTCACAATCTATTTTTGGGTTTACAAAATGCACAAATAAAAGGGAGATTTCGTTAAAAATCGAATAGCATTTTTCCTGTTATAAAATCAAATTTTGGGCGGGAATGAATTTTTTCCCAAAATATGTTGGATAAAAAGTTTTACCAAAAAAGGGGCCCCTTTTGGTTCAATTTTTGGGGGGGGCTAAAAGGGGAACTTCCTTATTAAAGACCACCTACTCGGTTGGAACTATATATAAACCCCTTGAATGGATTTTTAGAGATATAACTGAATAAACCAATTGGAATGGGGAAATTAAATGAATTGATATTCGATTCCGGGGAAAACAAATATTTTATTCTAAATCTTTTTCAACTGTAAAAATAAATCAAAAACAATAAAGTTCAACTTTTTTAAAAATATACAAGGATCCTATGCCAAACCAAAAAGGGCATTTTTCCCCCAAGGGGCACGTGATTATCCCAAGGAGTGACTCAACATTTGGGGAAACTTTTTGGTGTAATTATTTTTCCCCATATCAGTAGCGTGGATTTTTTACCCAGGTTCGTGTTTCCCTTTTTCCCTCAAAAACCCTTGATTTTTCCCTGGAAGGGGCAAAGGTTTTTAGCTGTTCTGGTTCTTCCCAATGTTTTGGGAAAATCCTCTTAAATTTAACTTCCAATTAAAAAAAAGCACGAAAAGGCCTCAATAAAGCCCTGACTTCCCTTTTTAAACGAAAGTCCTTTCATTTCCATCTCTACCTGGTGAAGTTCTTCCCCCAATAGCAAGTGGGGAAACCAAAATGGTTTTTTATTATCTTTTCCAAATGCCTTTTGTTGCAAATGTTTTCCCCCAAACCCCTGTCCTATCTAATTTGCTTATTCAAATCAGTCAATTCAATGACGTCAGCATCTGGAATTTTAGTAGTCAAAATTAGGTCACATATCTTTCAAAAACATATTCGGTGTCAGGGGTATCAAATCAGACGTATTTTCTGATACATAAGTGATAGGCTGGAATTCAGCACCGATCCGATCACACAAAATCGTCGACAATTCTTCATAGGTTAAACAAGCTCTACCCAAAACTTTTCGCAACACTTGTTTCACCAACCTTATAAGATGCTTCCGAACCCCTCAAGCTGCAGTAACGGGGTTAAATTTCCATTTGATTGTTTCAACTGTGCTGTATTCTGGAAATGGCTTTCCAATCAAGTTTTCTGAATGCGTTGTCCATACCAACAAAATTGGTTCCATGGTCAATGTATATCACAGAAGGGCGCCCCCTCCGTGCGACAAATCTTCTAAACGCTTGGAGAAACATATCCGTTGATAATGATGACACCAATTCAAGATGAAGAGCCTGTATACTCCACAGGTGAAAATACAGACCCAAACTTTTCACTGTAGCGAATGAATAGTGGTCAACGAAATCCCTCCTGTGATTTCAAATACACTGGCATTCTTGACTCAGTCAGGCGGTAAAGTAACAGGCGAAGTTTCTGATTTCTGGGTATCATATCTTCTGCATTTCACACACTTTTATTACCGATCGTATAGTTTTTTTTCCTCGAAGAATCAAATATGGTTTTCTCATAATGCTCAGAAGACCCTGTATACAGACATGTGAATACTCAAGTGACTGTCATAAATGAGTCTTGTCACTACAGGGTGTTTTGAGGGTGAAACAATTGGATTGCAGAATTCTGGGGTATCAGTACAATCAGAAATTCAGTGTTCACCTAATACCATTTTCATCCATAAAGGACATAGAGTCAATAATTTATCATCTGCAATTCCATCAAACGGCTCATTTTGTATGAACTTGATGAGCTGCATCTCAGATTCCCATATTTCTTCTGTAGAAAGAATATTTTTTTCTTCTGATTCGCATTCGACAATTGTGGATGAATCTACAAACTATCAACCAAGATTGTAGATTGAAGATAGTAAGATTCTATGCTTTCAAATAGGGAAAAAAAAACTGGTAGCAGCAATCAAAAACAGCATTCTTACTCGTATTCAATAAAGCGAAATTGTCTTCCTTTTCTAACATCATATCCTCATCGTTTTCATACTGCTGTGTTGGCCTCTTCCTTGGGTTTCCCGTAACCAATCTGGTCCCCCCCAAGATCTTAGCCCCAACAATTTTTTGAATTACACCCCCGAAAGGTAGATCAGGGGGTTCAATCCCCAGGAACATGGAACCATGAATTTTGTCGGTAGGTTACGGATTTTTAGACTCTGTTCCATACAAACGGTTTCCATATATCATCTCCTTTAATCCAAGATAAAACAGTTCACCAATACATCGTCACATCCTCTAATCATGCTCTGTCTAACCAATGGGACAACCTAGCCCAATTGATGCTGCGATCTTGGAATCAAATTTTTTTACTGGTGAAACTCTGGTTTTCCCTGTATCAAGTTGACTTCAACATCATTCATTTCAATCTCGGGGTCGGCTGTTGCATAGGCATCTTGACTCGCACCCAGAATATATGTAATTGTGCAGCTCTGAAATCGGGATGATACCCCGCCCATTTAGTATATTCTGCCAGAATATTAATTCCTCAACCAACGGAGAAATAAGATTTTGATATCACCCTCAATTTCAGTACCCCAACCCAAATTTTTCATCTGCCAAAATGTTTAGAAAAAAGGAAACAGGGCTGCTGGATCTGATGGGATCAAACAGACGATGAGAAAATGATAAGTTGTTTTTTTTTTAGTGACAACCTCTAGAATACTCTCTTTGAAATATTAAAAACCAAGAAGCAGCACACCCGTTCTTTTACCAATTCAGACCTAGTACTGATGAATTGCCCATTATTTTCTCATCTTCTGATGGATTAAAAACAGAATGTTCCCATCCTTGCAATTCGAATTTGCCATCTAACATGAGACTACTTGCTTCTTCGATGAAAATATTGAGATCATCAGAAGGTCGACACCAGTAACGCAATTATCGGCGAAAAAACTCTGCTTCAGCTTCGAAATAAAACAAGGAAAATATAATGGATGGTTATTTTGAAGTCTCTCGGAAGTTTGTAGGAGATGAAAATTGATGACACTACTGAGGAGAAAGGGCTACAGGTGACTCCAAAACAACTCTACAATGTCTATAATATTCAATCTGGTTATCTTCAGAATACCAAGGAACCTCAGAAAATCTCTATCCCCCGGAGTTAAGCTTATTTGAAAAAATCCTTCTTTATGTCAGAGACCACGCATATCTTGTGCAACCTGTATCTCATTAAAATTGATGGAATCATTTCGATCAGATTTTCACCAGTAGATATGCTATACCACTACGAGCCCAGATGACCTCAGGCTCCGGTGCTGAACGGAGTGACCCAATGGAATCTGCCACTGGTTTGGGGACCGCCACTGGTTTGAGGGCCACCATTGGGTTAGGATAGTCGCCATGTTCGTCGGGGCCGGACAGTTCGTTTTAGGAGGGTTTAGGAAAAAATGGCAGTTGTAGGTTTATGAGTGGGTGGGTGTGGGCAGGGAAAAAATCTGGGGGAGTGGTAGGTCATTGGTCCCCAATGGTGGCAGCCATGTTGTGGGTGGGAGTGGGATCGAGATTGGGGCAGGTTCGGTAGTTTGTGATTGGTCGCAGCAGCCATGTAGTAGGTATTGTGTGTGTGTGTGTGTGTTTGTGTGTGTGGGGGGGTGGTAGTGGGATTGAGGTGGGGGGCAGGCAGAGCTGTGATAGGTCATGTCGGGGGTAAGCCGTCAACCGCTTATCAGTTGAAATGGCAGTGGGTGGGGTCTCACAGTCCGTTAGCCCATTCGTCAACCGCCATCCAAGCTGCATTCGTCAACCGCATTGGTCGGCCGTCAACCAATAGCCTTTTTTCAATCGAGGGAAATGAATGGCAGCCATTTTGGAAAGTGGGAGGAGTTACCAGTGTTTAGGAAAACCCCAATGAAATGGCCCCGACACAACCAACAAGTCGATGCAAATCTGAGCACCCGTTTTAAATCAGCAGTATCGTTATCAGTTGTTTATTTAAGCGACCGGATATCGGCATCCTTTGAAAGAGTGTGTACATTAACTCAGATAGCATGCAGGTGTTCATCTCGATCTGTGAGAATTCGCAGTAAATAAGCAATTCTTAGAAATAATAAAGACGAAATTCTGAGAATTAGATCGTTCGATCCGTGGGGTAGTTTTGTATGTTCAAGGCAAAATTATTGCATCATATTATGTCAGTTCTGAGAATTTTGTCGAGTCAACGGTTTTAAATTGCGCAGTAGAGAATAGGTGTCGTGACCGATCCACCGTCAGGTTCATTCTTAGCTGTCCTCTGAACTGTGAACATCGTTCTGTTCAGTCTTCTCTCGCTCTCTGAGTTTGTGTGTTTGTGTGTCATCTTTAAACCAAACATCAAAACGTAAGTTTATTTCATTTTTTTATTTTTTGTTTCAAAATCTATTTTTTCAAAACCTTTTTTCGTATGGCAGAAGGACACGTTGAGTTTTTTTTGTTTCAAACATTTCTTCATATATCGAGAGGTGTGGATTTTTTCTATTTGTTTACGAGGGATTTTTTCTCAACTTTTTTTTCCAAATTATCGTTTTTTTTCACGTTTAATTTTTTTTAAAACCACTTTTTTCTTAAAAAATGTTCAAGGGATTGTTTATTTATTATAGATGAATCTTGCAGGAATAACGCTGTTGCGGGCAGTATCTACAGGAAACCGGGGTCTATCAACATTGTCGCTAAACAAGCCTATGCTAATCGAAATTGAAGTGGTTGAAACGAAGTACAGGGACACAATAGTAGCCGATTTGGAAACCAAATCAGTCTTCCTACCTAGGAGGGTTTTCAGGTGTTACAGCCGAAAATCGACGAGTTAAAACCCAGAGACTATTCAATAATCGTGAAGCCATCACGACGAAGGCACGCCTTCGAATTCATCGACAACTAAGTCCATTCATCCATAAAAAAATCAAAAACTAAGACCTCCACCACCGACGGCGACATTGGACGGATGTATTCGATTTCATCAAATCAAGGTGAGAGAGAAATATATCTGTATTTTGTGAAAAGCATTCATTTTCTCTTTTTTTAAATAACCATGAATTCTGAGCAATCACCGCTCTCAGTGATGAAATGATTGTTAAATAAGGGAGGCTAAAAAACTACTCGAACAGAAACCCAGTCCAATGGAACCAAAAACTTGGCTAAAACATTTCATATAAGTATTCGGCTTTGTAAAAAGGGCATCAAAATTTCTGTCAACAGTTCCATTGGAATACTGAGAAAATTGGAAAAATTTGGGACATTTAAAAACATGTCGTTATTTCATTAAAATTAGGGGGTGGAGGGTCGGGGGTTGGCTGCCAGAAAAATCAAAAAAGCCGAGTCATTTGGGAAGATTTGAAATCGCTTCCGGGGACAAAGTTCGTACAGGGGTAATCATAAATTTGGACATAAAGATACCATTAAATTTTTTTCAAGACGCCTTCAGCCTTTTCAAACGTAGAATCAATAACATTTTAAAAAAAAAATCCCCATCTGAAGGTTAATCTTTTTTTTTGCGAATTCGTTAAAATGGGCTTGGACGAAAAGAAAAACTCGATTTAAAATATCTCAATACTGAAAACCAAGTGATTGATAGGAGAACAATTTACAGGGTGGTTCGAAAATTTGTTGTAGATAAATTGGGCAAAAATTGGAGAATTTTGCGGAAAAGAAAGCAGGTGGGCTTACAAAAAATTTTAAAATCAGCGGTTTGGAAAAGGGGAACCATCTTTCATCGAATTTCCCCACAAACCATTGCTAGACAACAGGCTTGTATTAACGTGCGTAAACCGACGAAAAAATTGTTTCGGATGGGCGGTCGTTCCCTGTATCCTGTTGGGAAACATGACAGCTACATCAATTACCCTCATTGGTCGACCGTACTATATGGAGGGTTAAAATTTCCCATAACTCTCAGTCAAATTTCAAAATTTGAAAAAACTCAATGGTATTTCGATGAACGTATATATTTTGGAGTTGGTTGAATCATCAGCGAATAACGATGATGGACATACATTTTTCACAACTGTAACAAATTGAAGAGGACTACGAACAGACAGACATTAAATTCCGTTATTGTTGGATAAAAGACTTTTACCGATTAGTCAATTACCAAATAAGTAAGGATGGTCATAAAAAATGCATTCGAGATATTGAAACGAGCGGTAGTCTCCTTCAATAAACAAGGAAAATTTATATTCACACAAGTCTGGACGAGTTGGTGCGCCCTCAAAAAAGTTCTGTAATACAAGCCGAATTTCAAAATTTAAACAATGGACAATTTTCACTAATCACGCGCAAAGGGGTTTTCCCTACGATTTTTTGGATTCAATAGAGGAACTCGAGATGACAGCGTTCCAGATATCGATAAATTTCACAATCAGCTGGTTGTGATCTCTCGAAACATGAATACCAACATGCTTAAAAGGTGTGGCAATCTTCGATTTGGCAACACTGGGCAACTCTCTGACTTATACGAAAACCGATAATTTTTGCTATGTGACGTCTTTGAAATTTCCGGCAATTGGGTCCGACACTTATGGACTCGACCCCGGTACTATACCATGCCTGGCTATTCGTGGTCATGCATGTTAAAATACACAAAGTGTAAGTTGGAAAATTTTCAAGGATTCGGCATCTTTGTTTTAGAAAAGGGATTCGGGGTGGTTAAGTCATGTTTTGATTCTCTCAAACGAATGTAAAATATGGGGAAGGTATGATCCTCAACAACCCCAAATATTTATTTACTTGAACGTGAACAACCTCTATGGATGGGCCATGAGGTATTTGCCTCTCGGATTCAAATGGATCGTGATTTCGATTTTGAACGTTTTGGAAGTGTCGGATACTTCGGACATCGGCTACATCTTCGAAGTCGACCTGGAATACCGAAAAAATTCATAATGATCATAAAGTTTTCCCCTTTGCGGAACATCAAACTCCTCCAGGTTCAAAATTGAAAATTAAGGAACCACCCTGTACAACAAAGAAAACTATTTCATTATCAAAATTTAAAAAAGGCTTTGGAAAATTTACAGGGTGTTGTAGTTCAAACAATCACCATGATTGTAGTACATTGAATTAAATACAAAATTACGTGCCCAAGCTACAACCATTTGCGGAAAAAATAACTCCAAATTGGCCATAAACAGTATTTTCGGAAAGACGATGGAAAATATTCGAGCACAGAGTGGTGAAAATGGTCAATAAATGGGAGGGTAGATATGGGGCGAAAAATTTAATCAGTAGTCGAAATTCACAACCAAACCATTTTCGTGGAACTTGATGGCTATCGAAATGAATAAATCTGAATGCTATTCAATAAACTCCTCCTATATCGGTATGGATATTCTAGATATTTGAAAAATTTGCCTTTTACGATTTTCACTATAAATTCATGTTGAACAAATTCGAGACCAATCAGTGTAAGTTGATGTACATGGATACAGACTTTCTCATATGCGAAATTAATTGCGATGATGTATATAGCGAATTAATCGGGAAAACTTGGAAAAATTCGATACGAGCGACTACCCATGCGAAAACTCGTACGGTATTCCGCGGGTAAACAAAGAAAATTCGGGTTGAATGACTGATTTCGTCGGACTCCGTTCTAAATTATACCTTATAAAATTAAGGGCAGAAAATACGTTAAAAAATCCGATATAATGTTGAGGAAAATACAATTTTCTTTAAAAACTATGTCGATTGTCTGAGGGAACAGAAGGAAAAATCGGCTAGTCAACGATGCATCCGCTCGTATGCCCATAATCTTTTTAGTATTGAACAAAACAATACTATGTATATATATATATATATATATATATTTGGCTTGTTTTTTCTTGGGTTTTAGGTTCGTGGATCTGACTTTCATAAATCAATTACAACTTTGTTTTGGTATAACACGTGTAATTCATACGTTTCTACGTTTCGACGGGAGGATCCTCGTCTTCATCAGGATTACAAACATTACAACTCTACAAGGTAAAAACAATGAGTAAGTAAAATTGTACAATTAAAAACAAATAATAATTACGGTTATTAAAAATGTTAATGCGGTACCTTCAAACATAGGATTCGTTTGGACCTTCTTAGTTTGTTATGGTTTTTTGTTTTATATCCATAACAAGGTAGTGATTGAGTTGTTTACTTTACGATCTGGTGATATTAATTAGTTGCGCATGTGTAAGGTGGAAATGATTTATGAAGAGATAGTGTTGTGTACTTCTGTGGGAAGTGTTTTGAATTGCATATTTTATTTGGTTAGGGGGCTATGTTGTTTTCGAGGGATTGTGTGCTCGGCGGATAGGTGGCGTTACTGTTTCATATTAGATTGTAATAGATGCTGTTCAAGTCGGCGATATCAGTTTTATCGTTTACGCAGTTGGGAGTATTTTTTATGTGAATCATCTCAAATATTTCTTTCTTTTTTTTGTTTTTTCAGGATTACAAACATTACAACTCTTCAAACATAGGATTCGTTTGGACCTTCTTAGTTTGTTATGGTTTTTTGTTTTATATCCATAACAAGGTAGTGATTGAGTTGTTTACTTTATATATATATATATATATATATATATATATATATATATATATATATATCGAATATATTCAGCCAATATATTATTGTTATATCCATACAAATATATAAATATATAATCTATTGTTCATACACAAAAAATATGTATCAATAAAATGAGTGTATATCTACTTTGATTTTTATTTATAATACAGAAAAACTTCGAATGAAATGATGGCAGCTCTGTGTCATCACTTCATTCGATGTTTTCCTGAATTAGAAAGAGATACCAGTCCAGACAAGTTCAGACTTGTCTAGACTCGTCTGAACAAGTAAAAAACGATGACGTCATCCAGTCTCAAACAAATAGATCAGACCTAACCTCACTTTGGGGAAAACATAACCTCTATAAAAACGATGATGTCATTCAGTCTCACTCTCGAACATCAGCGTTCTTTGTGTGAGACATAACCTCACTTTTAGAGAAAACATAACCTCAAAATTTAAATGAGGTGGGGATTCTAACCTTACTATTTCAAAGATAACCCCACTTTAAGAGGAAACATAACCTCAAAACTTAAATGGGGTGGGGGTTCTAACCTTACTTTTTCAAATATAACCCCACTTTTTGTGGAAACATAACCTCAAAGGTGTGAGACAATGAATAAAATACAAAAGTTAATTTTCACATTCTATATATTTAATCATCTCTCTAAGATACAAAAACTTCCAAATAGTATTGAATTGGGGCTCTGCACACACCACAATTGTCCAATTTCATCCAGTATTCCGCACAGCAGGCCAAGTGTTTGCACGGCATGAAAACCACGTTCATGTCCTTTTCAAAACATACTTTGCACGACTATTGTGAGGATGGTGATTTCTCTCCGTGGACGCTGCTGCTGCTGTTGGTAGGTGTGTTCGTTGTTACCTCGTCTCTTGGTGAAAGACAATCTACGAGCTGCATACGTCTCCTCAGAGTGACAGCGTCTTCTTCTGTGAAACACTCACAATGTGGACTCCAACTGAAGTGATCAAGTTGAGCATCATCTTCCAACTGCCATCTGAATCCTTCAACTCGACATTTCGGACACACAACAATGTCTTCTCTCTGGGTATAAATGAATCCAGCCCTGGCCAATCTTTCTTTGGGATACGGGTGATGCCAATTTTGAAGTTTCGCTAATCTGTCTTCATACACATCTATGTCGAACAAGAGGCAAACTTCGAATGACGGAGCAGCTTTACTCAAACACCCAACTGTCACACTGTTGACAGCTGACGTGTAACGTCACAGTCTGTGACATGTAACGTTTTGTGCCAGTGCTGCCATCTATGTGTAATTCGACAGTTCTGAATTCTATGTTCTAACTTCTATGACATTTGACAGTTCCGCCGTGACTTCAGCCTCTGTCGTGTATGAGGTGTATGTGACGTCACAGCCACTTTGATTTTGAATGAAAAATGACTGTCCCTTTTATTATTTTTTCAAACTTTCTTTTTTTTTCAACTTTATTAAATTTTTGATATTTATTTCAATGGGAACTCAACCCCAGCTTAAAGAGAGAAAAAAAGGTAGAAGAAAAAACATAGAAACACTGAAATATACATACATTTACTCACGACATAAATCATTCACAACTTTGATTCTATAAAAGAAAAGGTATTCTTTCAATGCATGAGCCATCATACTGTCTGGTGAAAGTTCACATAGTTTTTGGAAAAGTTCCAATTACCCGAAACATTCTTGAGGTTGATTGAAGAAAAATGTATTTATACCCTCAATAATATTATGATAATGAGACAAAAGTTTATATTCTCCAACATGGCCACTCGATCGGACACCAAGCTTCGGTGGACTCGTACCAGCTGTTTGGTTTCGTCCTGGTCGAGAATTAAGTTCACTCCGTGTTTTTCCACTCTCCCGTCCACAAAAATTTGGAAAAACAGTACATACTCATTTTAAAATCCTCATTTTCTGAGGAAAACATTCTCATTTCGGCCAAGTCCATTTGCCATAGATACGAGACAACAACGGAAGTTCCCTATTACGCCCCCCACCACCACCCGAGAGATGACTGAATTTGTCGACACTCATGATACGAATGAGCCTAATGCGCATGTCATTACTCTATTATACCGGCTTCACGGAGTTCATTGATGATGGTGACGATTTCGTTTTGATGCGAATAATCATTTACATCCCTCTGACTGGCTATCAAAAGGCCCAAACGATCCACCAATTCGTTGGGATCGTCCCAATAGACATAATCCATTGGGTTGTTATTGTATACCAAATGATTGGTGTTTATACCCTGACCGACGCGTTCTCTCCTCATTAAATATCTTATAACGTGTTCATATTTCCTCATATTTCCAGCGTTGAGTGCCTTTCAAACGTCTGTTCGCGCTCCTATGATATCCAGTCAACTCCAATATGTCTCGGTAGACGTTCAAGTCATCTTCGCTATAGTTCCGGGGCCTGGCGTAGAATATTAGTTGATATAGTCCGGGAGTTGATTCAAATTGTTCCCGTTTCGATGTATCCTTCTTCAAAGCGGATTGACTTGGATCCCAAAAACCGGGAGAGCTGACGTCATATACAGGTCCATATACCTCATCTATACGTTTGTCATCTCTCCAATGTTGAGCGATGTATTCACGTGACATGGCGGAATATCGATTAAGTTGTTCGTTCATTAGAGCTGCAGAAAAATTCCGTGGCAACATGCTGTCATCGTCAGAATGATATTATTCGTCACTGCTCCTCTCGCTTTGAGTATTTTCTTCTTATTCTAACTCATTTTTCTCTTCTGCAGGTTGCTCCTCCTTCTTGACTTTTAGAATGGATTTATTTAGGGTTTTTGACGACTTGGCAATTTGTTGTAGCAGTTGAGATATCGGTTTGAAAAGTTTATACAGCGTATCGTCTCTTTCGTTTTTTCCAAGTTTCAGGGCTAGGTATTTTTTCCTTTAGTCTCGTCAAATTTCTGACAATTTTTTGTCGCGCATAGCTTTAACGACCCTCTCGTCCGACATCTCGACGCTGAATGTCGTGACGCGTCACGCAACTATATTTTTATATACATGTCAAAGTTTTTTCGGTATCTGCCATTGTTCAAGTCAAAGTCTTCGACTATGACGAAGGCATCGTATTGGCTATGGGACCAACATTCCCAACACAGCTTTTTGAATTGTTCGAAAGTCATGTCGGGGGAAACGTGGTCATCGAAAACGTGCCGCAAGTTGATTTCGTCCTGTTTGAAGAGCGGAATCATGTTGAAAAGGGAAACATTCTCAATTTAATATTGATAGAAATACAGAGATAGATGGCATCGATGTGTTTGTGTCTGCACATTGAGAAATATTCGCGAATTTTCTGTTGTCCATCGCAGGCCACATCGTCGAAGATGAATTTAGAGTGAGATCGAGCATCTTCTATAGAGATGATTTCTCTGTACGTGAAATAGTCGATTTCATCCATACCGCTCAGCACTTCTTCTAGGAATTGATACTTGGGCTGATACAAGGATTTCGAATAGGCGTAGATATTTGCGAATTTGGGACCGTTTTAATGCAACAGTAACGACAGCATAAGGTTCGTTTTTCCTGATCCGCACACAGATAACGGCTCGGGAGGAATTTGGCAATAGGCTGCCATGTTTACTTCTCCTTCCATCGCCGCCGCCTCTATGTCCCACTTCGTAAACGTCAAAGTTCTCGATGGGAAGCGTGTGCTCTTGCTGAACGATCTCCATGTTCTGATCGGAATCTTCAGGGTGATCGTTATTTATCTTCACTCGAGTGGTTGTCCTTTTCAGTCCTTTGCCCTTCTTTGGACTCCATTTCCTCTTGGGTGGAAACAATTTTGAAATTATATTCTCATATTTCCATGACTCATTGCCATTGATATTTCCGTTGGGTAGTTTGTGTGCATCGGTGAGCATTAAAATCGTCTTATAGTTTGAGAAGTCTTGATCTGTCAAATATTGACATTCAAGGAACTTTTACACTATTTGCTGACGACACTACCCTTCTTTGGCGCGGAAAAAATACTGAAGTTTTAAAAAACCTGGTATACCACGACTTAGGCCTAGTGAAAGAATGGTGTGACTCTAACTCGTTATGTTTCAATCTTTCAAAAACAAACCTCCTCACATTCAAATTTGACTTTCAGGACTTGTATCTTGAAACACAACTCATCGGAAATAAAATATCATGCAGGTTCCTGGGACTATACATTGACAATAAATTGAGGTTTCAAGAGCATGTAATTGCATTAACAAAAAAACTTGCCTCTGGTTGTTATGTGATCAGAACTGTGGCAAGAGAACTCAACTTGGAGATAGCGAAAACGGCCTATTTTTCTTCAATAGAGTCTCATCTACGGTACGGAATAGCTTTTTGGGGATTTGCTAGTCAGCAGCTCTTCAATTCGGTCTTTATCCTTCAAAAAAGAGCTATTAGGTACATGTGCTATACTAAGTCAAGGGAACATTGCAAACCCCTATTTATTAAGCACAAAATTTTAACATTGACAAGCTTATTTATATTGGAGACTGTATGTCTTATCCATAAAGCCAACAGAAACCCAGTTATTCCTGAACATGGTTATAACACAAGACAAAATAGAAACATTCCAGTTCCAATCCCCAAGTCATCCCTGACAAAAAGTTCAATTATTTATGAGGGCATAAAAATGTACAATAATTTACCTTCGCAAGCAAAATATATCAAATCCTTACCGTCATTTCGGAAGGAAGTTAAATTCATGCTCCTTGAGAAGGCCTACTACAACATGCAGGAATATTATGAGGATCAATTGTTATGAGAAGACATGCTATCGGTTGTGTAACAGGCATTCTGTGATTTATCAAATTTGCAACATTTTAATATCCCTGTAGTATTATCAACCTTAGCAGCATAATATATCTACATTATTATTATATTATTTTATTAGTTATATGACTGTACTTTTTGTAATTCTTTTTTAATTATAGTTTATGTACTTTTTATTCTACCAGGCTTTGTCTATGAGATTATATATATCTTCGACAATGAAGTATACTTTGATTTGATTGGAGGAATTTGAGGGCTGCTTTTTGGTTAGGAGTTCCTTCAAACCATCGGTTATTTCAAATGAGTCTCTTCCTAGCTTCAATGTTCCACCTTCAATGTTGATAGGCTCTCTGCCAATGAAATACTTCGATCCGTTCAGATGGATGCCATAACAGTCGGGATCAGGTATCAGCATGGACATGTTTACGCTTCGGAGTCTCGAATGTAACTGATATTCGCTGCCACATCAATCAGGTTTATAGGAACCCCCTCCAACCCCTTCCAACCGTCCTCAATCTCAAATATGAGTATAGACCGCCACCTCCTTGAACCTCAGCTGGATTCTATATAATTAGTGATGTCATCGCTGTGACGTCAGTCTTCATGTTGGTGTACGAGGGTGAAGGTACGCTCAACACTCTGATAAACAAGCTCCCGTTCGAAGCTAGGCGGCTATCAGTATTGTGGACGAAAGTTTCATATACCTATTTCATTTCGGTGCTCTCGAATGCATATAATAATAATTATTATTATTATTACAGCTGGAACAAGGCTACAAGAACGGTGGTCACGAGGTGATCCCGGCATCAATCCATTGTACGTTGCTGGCAAACATCCCGACATTGCATATTCGCAGAGCAAATCGCTCGAAGATAGACACAAGACGGATAAAGTGCTCGAAGACGGAGCTTGGGAACGAGTCAAAGCCAGAGATTCGGGTTTTGGGGAACGTGAGAACACTCTTTTCGTCACCGGAGCCATGAAAGCCAAGAGAAATCTCGGTATGGGCATGCGCAGTAAGGCCTCATTCAAACGACATGTTATCGAAAAAATCGCCAAGTCCCTGAAACCCTCTCCCACATTGAAACGGGCCCCATCCAATGCCCTGAAAGCGGCTCGAGTGGCCATCAAGAAATTGGGTAGAAAACGACGAGTCAAAGTACCCCGCATAATACCTTTCGAAACAAAGTCAGGTGGTGTCCTACCTCTGATACCGATATTCGCCGGTCTTAGTGCTCTAGATGCACTGAGCGGTGGAGCATCAGCCATTGCCAAAACGGTCGTGGATGCTGAGAACGCCCAGAAGAAATTGGAAGAGGACGTCATCACAAGGCAATGGAATCCATAGGCAAGGGGTTGTACGTGAGGAAGAATGCCAAAGGTGGCTATGGACTCTTCTTGAAAAAATAAAAGAACTCCCAATAAAGCTACCCGATAGAGCGCTGCCAAACAATTGAAAAGCCCGCACTTTCGAGGCGTGTTCATGCGCGGCACCCTGCCATCTAGCGGTCCTCGAAAAAACGAATGTGCCATCGTCAACATGGACGTGTCACGAAACACTCATTGGGTAGCTTATAGAAAAACCAACGGCAAAGTAGAGTATTCCGATTCGTTTGGGAATTTGAAACCGATGCCGGAATTGGTCAGATATCTAGATGACGGTAGCAGCGGCAGCGGCAAAGTCAAGATTTTCAACAACAGCCGTCAATACCAGATTTATAATGGAATGAATTACGGTCAACTCTGTTTTAAATTTCTAATGTCTGAATAAATAATGTATGATTGAAAGTGTACTGAAATGCTGTTACAGTGGCGGTGGTGTCATGTCGCTGTTGCCGAGAGTAAACAGTCACAATCACGTGTTCTCCTTTTGCCCGCGCACCCCTATCGAATTGAATGCAAAAAAGAATATGAGTTGGCGCTTCGATCTTTTCACTCGTACAATACCATACCCAACATTGAAAAGGGTTGAAAATTCCTCTATTACGATAGATCTAACGTGTTGCGTACCATTGAATTTCTGCGGGGGTGTTATGAAATTGCCGATATTGAGGCGTTCATACAGAAAGAGATGGCGCTACCTGTGGAAGATCGCGAAGCCGCCTTCTCTCTCATAGGCGTTATATTGGGATTTTCTTCAACCGAACGAAATGCATTCTTTCGATCTACCTGTAAACATTATAAAGGTGTCGACTTACGTTTCAAGTGCAGTATTACTTCGGAAGCCTTCGATGGTGACACGCCTGCGCACACGATCTATGAATTTTCCATAGCTTCCGATCTCCGTTACGCGATAGACGAAAAACCTTCGAATTTACTCTATCTACCTGTCATACCGCAACGTGAAATCCACAACATTAGACCTGTGGATTTTCAAGGGAAAAAAAAGTAATTTGGTTTTGGAACTCAGAGTCGCGAGAAACAAATGGGATTAGTTATAGGCAGCGGAAGGGGCAGCGGTAGTAATAAAAGGGATAAGAGTGAACAAGAGAAACCTTCAAGCGAGCAGGTCGTGTGTCAGTAGCAGCAGCAGAAAACCCCTTCGAATAAATCCTTTCTCCGGTCTCTTGGTTTAAAATTGATTCATCAGAATGAGCTTCAAAAGAAGAAGAGGCGACGATGATGTTTCCAACTCAGCGCCCATTTTTTATTTGTATCGGTCTCCGAAATTTGACGAGTCCATTCGTAAAGCCGAATACAGAACTTATACTCCGTTCGTGAAGGCATTCAATTGCAACGATATGGTGGAATTTTGCATCGATCAGATGGATTCGTTTTTTGCCATGAGTTTATCTCTGCTACTGATAAAAAGTAGACTTGAATTAAATAATGGGGAAGGAGACGTTACATTGGCCCCTAATGTGGGTGCTTTCCTTTTCGATTCTTGCACTTATAGCGAGAGCGCCCGGGAAATTGAATCGGTTCGAGATCCGTGAATTGTGAGTGCCATTCGAGCCCTATTATGTTACGAACCTACGGATTCTCAGCATTTGGCCATGGCGGCTGGAATTATCCGATTTGCTTTTTTTGAATGAAGATGACAATTCTTTCAGCCTTCTCGTACCGCTTCGACATATTCTCAATGTTTTCAACGATTATCCGATTATTACGTGCGGACGACAAACTTTACGAGTGGCCAGAGTCCGAAATGATAATGATTGCATCATTATACGTGAGGCAGGTAATAATGCGGTGGGAACGACTACAGCTCGAATTGTGAACGATAGTATTGAATTGAAAGTCAAACACGTTTTTCCTAATGCGGAAATAAAGGAAAAATTAATGAAGTCCATACAGACAGACACACCTATATTGATACCGTTCCGAAAATGGGAATTGAACGAATTGCCTTCGATTACGCAAAATGCTCAACGTGAAATATGGTCGGTTAAGACGAGTACCAGTGTTGAAAGGCACGCTATGTCATCTGTGTTTCCAAACTAATGTACGAGATAACGTTTCCGTCGATCCTACCACCTTTCAACATGTCAACATTCAAAATTGAAGTTTTTGGAGCTGTGTGCACGTAATGAAATAGCAGGAGTGAAATAATTTTGTATTTCGTGCAAAATTATTTTTATTTTTAATATCGTAGCAGAGCGCTTTCGACTATATAATAGTCATCTTCAGTGCTTACCTGCAATTCTTTGCCTCATTCATCTTTATGAGTTCTCAATCAAGACTGGAATAGAAAATCAAATAACTATCTGAATGAAAATGCAAATTTTCAATTTCAGATTTTTCTTTGAGTTAGGGCCTTTTCAGAATATCTATCAGATGTAGTTCAATGTCCAGCGTGGCTTTAGCCGGGGAAGTAGTTGTTTTCTGTTAGACATTCACAAAAAATAACTTCATTTTAATCGTGGATTTTTCAATTCACAGAAAAATCTTTCTATCAATATTCAATTGAGAATGTTTCCCTTTTCAACATGAATACCCCACAAGAGGTTATCTTGACGATGGAAGATAGTGACTAAGGTTTATCTTTCAGTCGCAGATGATTCCACATCTGATTTTATGAACATCCTGTTTATATTTTCAACAAATCAATCTATCATACCCCATGACAGGTTTTAATGTCAGAAAACACTAATATCAAAGTGTCTCTCCAAAAGAAATGATTCTAACTTTCTCCATCTTTGCAAAGTGAGATTGCTTCTTGAAAATGTGTTTCCCATTTCTTCCGGTCTTCCTGATGATCGTGGAAGCGTGAAATAGATTTTCGTCGACAAAAATGTATTGAAGACCTAGTGAATGCGATGTCTCTCCTGCGTCAATGTTACGAATGATTTCTGGTGAATACTCTCTTTTGGAAAACATTCTTCTTTGCCTCATTCATCTTTATGAGTTCCTAATCAAGACTGGAATAGAAAATCAAATAACTATCTGAATGAAAATGCAAATTTTCAATTTCAGATTTTTTCTTTTGAGTTAGGGCCTTTTCAGAATATCTATCAGATGTAGTTCAATGTCCAGCGTGGCTTTAGCCGGGGAAGTAGTTGTTTTCTGTTAGACATTCACAAAAAATAACTTCATTTTAATCGTGGATTTTTCAATTCACAGAGAAATCTTTCTATCAATATTCAATTGAGAATGTTTCCCTTTTCAACATGAATACCCCACAAGAGGTTATCTTGACGATGGAAGATAGTGACTAAGGTTTATCCTTCAGTCGCAGATGATTCCACATCTGATTTTATGAACATCCTGTTTATATTTTCAACAAATCAATCTATCATACCCCATGACAGGTTTTAATGTCAGAAAACACTAATATCAAAGTGTCTCTCCAAAAGAAATGATTCTAACTTTCTCCATCTTTGCAAAGTGAGATTGCTTCTTGAAAATGTGTTTCCCATTTCTTCCGGTCTTCCTGATGATCGTGGAAGCGTGAAATAGATTTTCGTCGACAAAAATGTATTGAAGACCTAGTGAATGCGATGTCTCTCCTGCGTCAATGTTACGAATGATTTCTGGTAAATACTCTCTTTTCGAAAACATTCTTCTTTGCCTCATTCATCTTTATGAGTTCTTAATCAAGACTGGAATAGAAAATCAAATAACTATCTGAATGAAAATGCAAATTTTCAATTTCAGATTTTTTCTTTTGAGTTAGGGCCTTTTCAGAATATCTATCAGATGTAGTTCAATGTCCAGCGTGGCTTCAGCCGGGGAAGTAGTTGTTTTCTGTTAGTCATTCACAAAAAATAACTTCATTTTAATCGTGGATTTTTCAATTCACAGAAAAATCTTTCTATCAATATTCAATTGAGAATGTTTCCCTTTTCAACCTAGATGAAATTCTATATAAAATATTTTGACATTTTGAATGATACAGATTTTCAGGTTACTTACTCGTCAGGTTTACAAGAAGTCCATCAAAACTGTTTCCAGTTTGTATAAAATAGGTAAAAACCTTAAGTACATATAACATGTTAAAACATTTTTCAAAAACACTCATGTGTTATGAACTGGTGTAATCCATTATTTTAAAATTATATTCCCCATGGTTTCATGGAAGTAAATGTTGAAGTGAAGAAGGAAGTGGATGTTGACTTTGGCATTGAAAAGAGTGACATATGGCTTAGAACCTTAGAAACATATTAGCCAGAAGGTGGCAATTCCATTTTGGAGTGAAGAAGAGTGACTCTAGAGTGAAGAAAGTGTTCTCAGAGTGAAAGTTGGCTAGAGTGTTTCTGAAGTGAATCATCATAGAGAAAGAAGAGCTTGATTAAATGACATTGAAATTAATTCATTTATTTATTGCAGACGTCTGTGAAGTGGAATAGAAGATCTATTTAAATTGACTTGTGAATTCAGACAAAGGTCATTGTTTTTCAATTCTTTGTTAATATAAAGGTCTTCCATGAGGTCTAACTTAGTGTTGTTCTTTTGTCTGATTTCATGTAGAATTTCTGAATTTCTATTCGGGCTAAAATTGTGTTTATTTAATCTGAGATGATGACCAAAAGCTGATTTTTTATTCGTTAAGGTGTTCGGTTATTCGAACTTCCAAAGGTCTACAAGTCCTACTGATGTATGTTGCTGTACAATCTTCGCAATTTAGTTTGTGTTGTGAGCACTCCTTATCAAGTATTTTAAATATAGCCATATGTAAACTGAAACTGAAGAATGCCAATAAAATAAATCAATTTTCGTTCGAAATAAAAAACGGTCGCATTAATAGTAAAATTTATATGACAACTCATAAAGTCGAATACTTCCTCTATCATTTATGTCGGCACCTCAATCGAAATTCCAATCCTATGTTCAGACATTCATAACTAATAATAGTACGCCGGGACAGATGAATGACCGCGGTCTCTTAGAAGCAATAATAGGCTTGGTGATATATCATGGCGGCGTGTCAACTCAAAGACGACTTGCCGACTCATTAAATATAATGTTATTGTTTAGGGCGGCATCGTTTGAACACCAACGCTATATATATATAAGATTCTCCATACTAGAACTCTCTCTCATTCTCTACTCACTTCATTCAGAATCCAGTCGTCGATCTAGTCAGTCAGTACAAAGCTAGTTCAGCTTCATTATGAAGCGAATAAAAGTAAAGTTTAATTTCAATTAGCGAAGATGAAGTCTCATCTTCCTACTAGTAGTAAGCGTAGACTCCGTAGAGTTTATCGGAAGTAGCAAATTAATCAACTATATGCAGAAATCATAGTGAAATAGTAACGCATCAGAAATCATCGCAGTAATACCTAAATGAATGGAATTAATATTTATCAAGAAGCTAAATAATCATATTGGAACAAGTGAACGCGTAATATTATTCGGAAATAAAACGGAATTATTAAGTCTTGATTTAAATATTGTGCATCACTTCAGTGGACGGTAAGAAATCAAACTGTTTATTTGGCAAGGTATATATGTTAGTGTTATAAGAAAATATTTCATTATTGATTTCATAGTAGAAAAAAATTATTGATTCAACAAAAGTAAAATTATTATAATTGTTTAAAAAAAAGAAAGTTTATTATTTCAGCTCATTTTTTTCTCATTTTAAATTATTGTTTATTCAATCTCATTTTGACTTCCTATACATTTTCTCATTAAATTATACCAGGTGTATCAATAGTTGTTTTTATATTTTAGAAAATACATATATATATATATTATTACAAGTCCTAATTGTATTATTCTTTCGAAACGATTTGAGATTGGTCTTTGTACTGTCAAATTAAGTTCCCCCGTTTCATTAAGGAGCAGTTATGATATTTGGTGTCAGGTGTCGAGGTGTATTTACAGGAAAATAACGTTTGTATGTTGATTTTCGCAAAAGATGTCAAACTCAAAATTACTCGATGCAAATAAGAATGAAAATATAGTAAAAAATTGTTTTTCTCGTAAAAATATTATCAGAATTTGTGTAGTTGAAAGTGTGCATATATTGCAGTTTGCACTAAAGTTGTCATATTGGAAATTCATCTGGAAAAATATAATTGCAAATATAGAATAATTTTTAATATTGTTTGTGGAATGCTAAAAGGAATGAAATTGTAGAAATATTCAGCAAAAGATAAACTTTGGGTAACGAATAAGGTCAGAAAAGTATTGAAAAATTGAAAAAAAATAATACAAAAAGCATTTAGAAAGTAATATCAGTACAGAGAGTTTGACGAGTGGAAAATCAAAACATATATAAAGCGTTTATACAGGGCTGATCTCAGAAAGTATTCGGAAAGGAAAGTGAAATTTTTTTATTCAATGGGGATTTTTATTAAAATTGTTAAATCATGGAAACTCCGACAACAGTGCCGTGGACTGGTAGGATTACCTATGAACCTACCATTTCTATCAGTGTGGATAATTTACCTTCTTTTAATGGTACTACCGATATCAAAGATTTTATTCGTGAAATTGAGTATTTGGCAGCTGTAGCAAGATGGACAGACAGTCAAATAAGTTCCATAGTTAGATTAAAATTGACAGGAATCAACAACAGTAAAAAGAAAATTACAGGAATTAATAGGGTTGATGATGTATTAAAGCAAAAATTTGAACAAGATACGCTTGTGCAATTTTGTATGGATTGATAGATCCTGTAAGGAAAAAAGTTTTATCTGCCAGTCCTGTCAGTTTAAAAGAAGCCATACAATTAGCAGAGAAGGAAGAATTAATTGAGACACTAACAGCTCAAACTAATATGAATTTTAGAAATTTCAATACGAATAAAATAGTGTGTACACATTGCAATCGTAAGGGTCATGAAGAATCAAATTGTAAGAAGAAAAATTGTGTATGTTATCATTGCGAAGAATTTGGTCACCTCTCATATAGATGTCCAAATAGAAATAGCTTTCGAAATGAGATATTAAGTGAATCAGGACCATGGTTTTCCGACTATGCTAAGGAACTACTCAATGGAAAATAGATTTCGAACTCAGGGAAGAATGAACGAACAAGGACGTAGATTTATCAATCAATCAAATAGAAACCGATATCAAATTTTGGGAGAGTAATTGACAGAAGACAAACAGGAAATAGTTACGCGAATGGAAATAGTCCGAGAAAGTATGGAAAAATGTCCGGATATAACAGGAATTTAAATAGAAGAAGCAAGAAAAGAATGTACTAACCTACGGTGAAGGATTGAGGAACAGAATTAACGGTATTAATTTAGAAAAAACGAACATATAATTGGCTAAAAAGTTTGGACGAAATGGGAAAAAGGGTTGAAGACATGACCAAAATGATAAAACAGTGGATTGAATCAACTTTTGACGAAAAGCTAAATTTCTCAAGGGAGTGCACGCCCAAAACGAATTGCCGAGTAATCAAAAATGGATTTTCACGCCATGAAATGAGTCCAGCCGGCTCGAATCAAATGGAAATGTCTGAAAATAGTGAAGTGTTTGAGACACGAGGTTTCGAAGAAGTCGATTCAACGGAAAAGTATGGAGAATCGTCTAGGAAAGAAGATAACAGAGGTATTCGATTAAACAAGCCAAATATGATTGATGATTTGACAGTGACATCATTCATTAAACTAGAGAAAAATCGTGAAGATAGAAAATTGCCAAAGGTGGATATTGAAAAATCCATTAAAATCAGCAAAGGTATTAACAAAACCGAAACGCCCTGTACACTGGGAAGGATAGTCAAGCGAGACAGCCGGAAAAGTTCAAAGTATAGTCGTAGTGAAAGAGCCAGATCATTCAAGAATGACACTTTTTCAACCAGACCAATGGGAGAAACCCAGGATCTGAGAACGACCATCATGAATAGTACGCCACTCGAAAGTGACAGTCTAAAAGTAGAAATTTATTCGTCAAAGAACGAACATTTCTTGCCTAAAGAAACAGAGAGATGGAACGGAAAATTGCCAATGCAGTACCACAGCGGGAATGAAGGAAATTTTGTTCGGAAAATGGAAAAAGATATACGGATAGGTATGAAAGTTTTTGATAATGAAAATATTCAAGAAGGTAGCAAACCATATACAAGGAGTATCGGAATTGCAGAAGCTAACGCATCAAGAAATTTAGGGAAGAAGATCGTTGTAGCACATAGGAAATCGTTGAAAGACAGTCTAAAAGGTAGATATGCATCACCCAAGAGAGATATTCTACCCTCCAGGACGTTGGAAAATGCCAAGAACCTCGGAATGATAGTCGCCAAAGAAAGTACTTTCGCAGTAGACGAAAATCAAAAGGCTGAATTTTATTCGTCCAAGGACAAGAAGTTGCCCAGATTATTGAATATATGCATAGTTAAAGCAAGGAGTAACATGAATTCGGAAAAAATTTAGAATTAAAGAAAATAGCCAATAATGAATTTTCAACATCGAAAAAACGTATTATGGTACGAGATTTGAAAGAAAATACCGAAGAAAATAAGGAAGTAGTTAAATATATAAAAATCATCATAACCGTAGCCAAGTCAAAAGGAAAAATCGAATTTTAAGAAGTCATCGTTTTTAAATTCAGAAATCCCACAATTTGAAAACAGGATTGAACACATGAATCGACTGAAAGAAAGTAAAAGGAGGAGTAACGTTAAATCCAGAGCGTCCTGTATATAGGAAAGGATTATTTCCACCTAGGGTGGCAATCCCAACTCTTAACAATACGGTAGTATGCCACGGAAAAGCGATCAAACTTTTCAAGAGAATAATTTGTTGAAAGATATCAAAAGGAATGAAAATGGTATACAAGAGAGAAGAATTCCGCCAATTCATGAAATCAGAAATATAAGTAGAAATTTTCCACTGAGTGTAGGGAACATAGAGAGAATAGTTAGAATATGAGAAGGAGAAAGGATTAGAAGAATAGAACTTCAGGACGAAAGAACAATTGCAAGCAGGAACTCAAGAGGAAATAAAGGAAAAACCGATAAGAAAGATCAAGAAAAAGACCCCTAGAGAACCTAAAAACACTAGAAGATAGAAATCCACTTGAATCAACAGAAGATGAAGGAGAAAGTATTCCGGAGATAGATCATAGTTATCAGACTAGAACACGTGGTACAGTAAAAGAGTTTCCATGGATTTATTCCAAAGCAAAAAGTCAAAATAAGTAATTTTCAAAAGTTCAAAATAATGCACTTATGAAGTAATAATATTGTCAATATTTTTAAACACAGTTGAGATCAAATAGTATAGTAAGCCAGTATAGATAAATAATTGGAAATCATGAAATCTTGCCAAGTATACACAAGCACGTATCGAAACGTGTAGTCAAAGAAATTGAAACTCCCTGTAAATTAACGCGAAATAAATATTGATGGGACTTTCTACCTGAACCATAACGTACCGCGTACCGTTGGAAATATCGTCAAGGAATGAGACAGAAATTATCTAGTGTCGGTTATTCTACATGAGAATCGGACTTTTGAGTAAAGCATAGACAGTAAGAGAAAATTGTGTGTATTTCCTGAAAATTCGGAAGGACTTTATAGACATTAATGAAGTATTGATGTAAACGGTTATAATTCTCTACCGAGAAGAGATTTTAGCATGTAATTAAAAGTGTTACCTTGATAATGACTAAGTGAAATAACATTAATTAAACGTAAACATGTGCGAAAAATATCGGTGATGATAAAGAACATTTTAAAATTATCGTTAACAATTACGGATAATATAATATGGATTTTTGAACTATAACGGAGTTCAAATTAATGATTATAAACTTCTCACCAAATAGTTATTACTGAGCATCGTATCGCAATGGAAGTTGAACTTTTAATCCAAGTAAGTTCACAATACCCAAGGATGGATGGATATTCAAGCCCATAGTCAGAGTGCAGAGTTGAGGGACCCCCCAGGAAGCCTCATCGTAAGTGTGCAAGGGTGCACAAATTATCCAACTAAATAGAAGGTTGAACCATCACTTTAACACGGAAGAACCTTAGAAACTACCACTCACTGGAACTTTTAAACAAATGTCAGGTGACATTTTGCATCATAGAGAGAAGTCGATAGTTACCGTCAAACACGTTCACTACACGAAGGGTGGCTCGAAAACTGAGGACAAGGCCGTTTAAATCGCTGCAGACTGAGTGGAACTAAGTCATATGGTTCACACATGTTGTTTACATCATCCCTAGTCGAAGAGCAGACATAAGGTCGCTGAGAATTTCAACCTGATTTCGCCAGACCACAGACAGTCTCTATCACAGCAGGTGATGACAGGTCATATCTACAGGGTGGCGTTCCAATTCGAAGCCAGCGTCGTCTCCGAAGACACTGACTTGAAGGGATCTTTATTGAGAATTATATAAAGATTTGCATGTTAAAATTAGTATGTTAGAATAGTAATTATATAAGTAGGGATATTGTTGACCATGTATGTAATATTAAGTGCATGATTGAATAAGGTAAAGGTCATATGTTATCATAGGTATTATCAGTAAGAATTTATTTAGTTTGCTCATGGTATGCTAAAACAATTGTCAGAGCCATAACCAAGTTGAGATCCAATACCACTCATCTACCCAAGATATTAGGGTCATGAAAAAGGTATCAATTAGAATTAATACCTTTTAAATGGGGAAAAGGAGGTGTGTTGTGAGCACTCCTTATCAAGTATTTTAAATATAGCCATATGTAAACTGAAACTGAAGAATGCCAATAAAATAAATCAATTTTCGTTCGAAATAAAAAACGGTCGCATTAATAGTAAAATTTATATGACAACTCATAAAGTCGAATACTTCCTCTATCATTTATGTCGGCACCTCAATCGAAATTCCAATCCTATGTTCAGACATTCATAACTAATAATAGTACGCCGGGACAGATGAATGACCGCGGTCTCTTAGAAGCAATAATAGGCTTGGTGATATATCATGGCGGCGTGTCAACTCAAAGACGACTTGCCGACTCATTAAATATAATGTTATTGTTTAGGGCGGCATCGTTTGAACACCAACGCTATATATATATAAGATTCTCCATACTAGAACTCTCTCATTCTCTACTCACTTCATTCAGAATCAGTCGTCGATCTAGTCAGTCAGTACAAAGCTAGTTCAGCTTCATTATGAAGCGAATAAAAGTAAAGTTTAATTTCAATTAGCGAAGATGAAGTCTCATCTTCCTACTAGTAATAGCGTAGACTCCGTAGAGTTTATCTGGGAAATAGCAAATTAATCAACTATATGCAGAAATCATAGTGAAATAGTAACGCATCAGAAATCATCGCAGTAATAACTAAATGAATGGAATTAATATTTATCAAGAAGCTAAATAATCATATTGGAACAAGTGAACGCGTAATATTATTCGGAAATAAAACGGAATTATTAAGTCTTGATTTAAATATTGTGCATCACTTCAGTGGACGGTAAGAAATCAAACTGTTTATTTGGCAAGGTATATATGTATAGTGTTATAAGAAAATATTTCATTATTGATTTCATAGTAGAAAAAAATTATTGATTCAACAAAAGTAAAATTATTATCAATTGTTTAAAATAACTGAAGAACAGTTATATTATTGTCAGCTCATATTGTTTCTCATTTTAAATTATTGTTTATTCAATCTCATTTTGACTTCCTATACATTTTCTCATTAAATTATACCAGGTGTATCAATAGTTGTTTTTATATTTTAGAAAATACATATATATATATATTATTACAAGTCCTAATTGTATTATTCTTTCGAAACGATTTGAGATTGGTCTTTGTACTGTCAAATTAAGTTCCCTCGCTTCATTACATACTGGGAGAAACAAGATCTCAAGCCGCTCTGGGAAATTGTTCCGTTATTGGTCAATAGACAGGTAACACCCAGTATGGTTCATGCATAGTTAAGCTAGCAAAAACTAACGAGCAGTTATGATATTTGTAAATACCACTTTTATAAAGTTAATCAATTTTATCTTTACTGTTGTCAAGATGTCTATTTGAGTTGTTGGTTGTTTTGAAGGCAACTCTGACATTTTCCTTACCATTTTTGGTTATGCAACCTGCAATTTTATTTGAAATGTGATCATTTACGAAAGGAATGGAAATAAATGTTGTTGGTTCAGTTCCTGGAAATGCTGAATTGAATTCTTTTTTGTTTTTAATTTTCCGAATGAGAGAATCAATCAAGTTAGGGTTATAGTTGTTGGAAGCTATTCGTTTCAAAGTGTTAATCTCTGGTAGGTAATTAACTGTAGAGAGAGGTATGTTTAAAAGTCTGTGTATATAGCAATTGAAAGCAGCCATTTTGTGTTGATGTGGGTGATTTGAAAAGTCGGTATTACATGGTCAGTCTGTGTTGGTTTCCTATAAATGCTGAAATTTAAGTTGTTGCAATTTTTCTAAATAGTTAGATCTAAAAAAAAATATTTATTATTTTCTTCAGTTTCGAGAGTGAATTAAATACTAGGGTGTATGGAATTCATTTTATTCAAGAGACTCACCGCAGTACCTTCGTTGCCTTTGAGGAATACTAGACAATCATCAACGTACCTGTACCAGTGTAAGATTTCAGGGTTGTTTTCAGTGACAATAAACCTGTTTTCCAAATTATTCATGAAAATATCTGCTAGGAAAGGTGATAAGCAACTTCCCATAGCAAGGCCTTCTGGTTGCTGATAATATTTGTTATTAAAAACGAAAAATCCTGTGAAAGACAGAAATTGAGAAGAGTAAAAAAATGTGGGTCGTACAGTCATCATTGATATTAGATAAATTTAAGATTTCCTTGGCTAAGGGCAGTATTTCAGATTTTGGGACTGAAGTGAAAAGGTTGGATACATCGAAAGATATCATCAAGCAGTTCTCAGCTGGTAAATCTACGTTGTTGAGCCTCTGTATTAGATCTAGGGTATTACTTACTGAGTATGTGGGTTTAAATCTCGTTAAATCTTTAATAATATTGTAAGTGAAAGAGGCTAAAGTTGATACTGGTGTGTTGGTGAAGCTTACTACTGGTCTAATTGGCGTATCGATCTTGTGAATCTTTGGGAGTCCATACAACCTTGGCATAACAGGATTGCTAGAAATTAAAGAGTGGGGAGCAGAATATTATACCAAGAAAAGGTTTTTTTAAATTGATGTGAGTTTTCGTTTTTTTAATGAATTTGTTGAGGGGGTTTGAAGGTAAAATTTCAAATTCATGTGTATTTAGAAAAGTTTCAACTTTATCTATGTAATCAATCTTGTTGAAAATTGCCGAACAATTACCTTTGTCTGCTTTTGAAATAATTAAGTTGTGATCTTTCATTTTAGATTGAATGCTTTTTAGTACTGAGAGATAAGATTTTTGGTTGTGATGGTTGGTATTACGTCTTTGACGTTTACCTTTGTATAAAATATTTTGGATATCATTATAGTCTTTCTCTGATCATAATCTCTGGTTAAATATTCCGAGACAACTTCTATGTCAACAGCAAACTTCTAGAGTTTGCTGGCTAATATGTTTTTAAGGTTTTAAGCCATGTGTCACTCTTGTCAATGTCAACATCCACTTCCTTCTTCGCTTCAACATTGACTTCCATAAAAACATGTGGAATATAATTTCAAAATAATGGATTACACCAATTTATAACACATGAATGTTCTTTAAGAAATGTTTCAACATGTTATATGTACTTAAGGTTTTTATCTATTTTATATAAACTGGAAACAGTTTTGATGGACTTCTTGTAAACCTGACGAGTAAGTAACCTGAAAATGTTTATCATTCAAAATGTCAAAATATTTTATAAAAATTTCATCTAGGTATTACTTACTTGCAGGTAAGCACTGAAGATGACTATTATATAGTCGGATGCGATCTGCTACGATTTTAAAAATAAAAATAATTTTGCACGAAATACAAAATTCTTTCACTCCTCCAACATTCGAAATATCCGTTTGTCTTTGAACGGCGAATATTGGCCCAACGAACGTCTACACTTGAATTTCGCCAATAATCACTATACCGAAGCGCATTTCAACTATACGGAATTCCTCGGCAGCTATACGAATTCCATGAAAAAAACCTCACTTTTCGATTACCTCGGTTTAAATTTCGCGTCTTATTCGTCATGGATTGTTCAAAACAGGAAGAAACTATGAAATCCGGTATGGTTGACGTACGATTGGATATCGAATCGAGCGCGGGATTCCCCGATCGGACTCGTGTCTATTGCATCATCATTCACGATTGCTTGATGGAATATCATCCCCTCTCCGAGTCGATGAGAAGCCAGACATAGATCGCTACGGCGCGGCGGAGTTCATTCATTCATCATCCAGCCACGAATTCCATGAAAAAATCACCACTTTTGGATTACCTCGGTTTCAAATATCGCGTCTTATTCGTCATCGATTGTTCAAAACAGGAAGAAACTATGAAATCCGGTATGGTTGACGTACGATTGGATATCGAATCGAGCGCGGGATTCTCCGATCGGACTCGTGTCTATTGCAGCATCATCATTCACGATTGCTTGATGGAATATTATCTTCTCTCCAAGTCGATTAGAAACCAGACATAGATCGCTACGGCGCGGTGGAGTTCATTCATTCATCATCCAGCCATCATGCGTATCGCATTCGTTGATATTCAAGCTTTCCAAGTCAATGGCACCTTCTTTCCAAAGGAGGTGTCCATAATCATCGGCAGTCAGCGACACAACTTCTTATTCAAGACACCTGTGCCCTATACCAATCTGGAAGACCAAGACCGTACGATATTTGAAAAAATCGGTGCATGGTATTCCATACGACGTCGGCTACATAGCATACGAAGAAATGGACGACATCCTACTGAGGCACATATTCTACCCGGCCGATCGGATTTATGTGGAAGGAAACCAAAAATACGATTTCCTCAAAGAAAAATTGCTGGAAATGGGTTTGTCACACCAAGTTGAAATCTACGATGTGACCCATTATGATTCAAGTCAATGGTCGACAGAGAAATTCGAGCCCACCCTGGTCCACTGCCCCTACCACAACAGCGGGAAGTTCATGTGTGCCCAGAGGAATACCCAATATCTTCACGAATGGCTATGTACATATATCTTACCGAATTAAGTTTATTTTAGAATTGCTTTTATAGGAAATAAATATGTTTGTGTGTATTTCGTGTTTCTTCCATCCCCTTTCTCCCTTTTTCTCTTTCAGGTGAGGTTGAGTTCCCAATTGAAAAAAAGAAGTTGAGAAAAAAATCAAAGTAAAAAAAGTTGAAGAAAATATCTGAGAAAAAAATTAAGTTGAAAACATTTGAAAATAAAGTTGAGAAAAATAATTGAGAAAACAAAAGTTAAGACAGCCAAGTTTGAAATGAAAAAGAAAGAGGGGAAACCGTCAGAGTTATCTCTATCTCTCTCTCACCCACACACAGTATACGTGGCTTACGTCATGTGTTTGTGTATGGAAATAAAAGTCAGGTTAGAGTATCTCTCTATTCATTATTTTGACATTACATGAAAATTCTAAGCTCCTTTTTACAGTTTTGAATAGGAATTTTGCCAAAGCGAAAAACATTATGGTTATAACAACACATAAGAGCACAAAAATCTTATATATTTCATGTTCCAAGGGTGGTATTATTGGTGGTGGTGGTGACGTCATCGTTACTGCTGCCGCTGGAACACTTCTCCATGGCATCACTGCACTTGTAGAATCATTCATTTCAAACTTGAGCTGATATTTCTCGATGGTGTCGTCTTCGGGGAACAAGTCTCTGGTGAAGAATAACCTTCGATGTCCTGCTGTTCGATTCAATGGAATCCAAGACTGATTATCTCCATCTTTGAAAGAAATCGCTACTCCTCGTACATCATCATCATACGGTACGTCTACGTAGAAGGTGGTGTTCAGAATCAAAGTTACTACTACCATTTGAATCATATTTCGATGTTGATGGCAGTGTGCTAAGATTCAACTCTTTCAATTTTTTTGTGACGTTTCGTTTTTCTTCTAAAACTGCAACTCTTCGTTCAGAGCTCTGACTTTTCGATAAAACTGCTCCAATTTTCGTGAATACCGCTCTGCCATCGACGACATAACCTCACCTGACGTCATTTTCACAAAAAACTCCAATATACACTTCTTTGTTTCCTCCGCTGCCACCCCACCCAACACTCTTTCGATCCTTCCTGTATATTTGGTAAAGTTATAAAATATTAATCAAGTCGTGTTTGACCTTGGTAGGTTTTGCATTCATATTCAAGTTTTCCCACACTTAAACCATGCAGCTGCATACTCTCTTATCTTGTTAATGTAAACAAAGGATACCGACATACAGTCGCTTAAATAAACAACTGATAACGAAACTGATAATGTTGAAACGGCTGCTCGGATTTGTATCGACTTGTTGGTTGTGTCATGACCGTTTCATTGGAGGGTTTTTATAGGCGCTGCCCCCCTTCGAAAAAACAAAAAAATTCATAGTTGATACAGATGAACATGCATCATACGTTGTGCCAACAAATAATGGATTTGGAAGATGATGAAGGAGGAAAACATCAGTTGCAAACGCCAGCTGCATCTCTATCAACTACTAATTTTGTACCGAAACCCGGGCTCGAACCGGGGACCTTCTGTATCGCAGGCAGACGCTCTCCCAACTGAGCTATTTCAGCTTAAAATCATTTGCATACAACAAAGTATGTATCCAAAATGGCCGCCATTCACTTCATCGATTGAAAAAAAAGGCAATTGGTTGACGGCCGACCAATGCGGTAGACGAATGCAGCTATTGGATGGCGGTTGACGAATGTGGCTAACGGACTGTGAGACCCCACCCACAGCCATTTCAAGATGGCTGCTGCTCGGCAATTTGACAGCGGTTGACGGCTATCACCACTGACACGACCTATCACAGCTCTCCCTGCCCCCCACTCTCAATCCCACTACCACCCACCTACACACATATACCTACAACATGGCTGCTGCGACCAATCACAAACCACCGAACCTGCCCCAATCTCGATCCCACTCCCACCCACACCATGGCTGCCACCATTGCGACCAATGACAGACCACTCCCCCAGATTTTTTCCCTGCCCTCACCCACCCACTCATAAACCTACAACCGCCATTTTTTCCTAAACCCCTCCTACAACGAACCGTCCATGGCCGCCGACGAACATGGCGACTATCCCAACCCAGAGTTAGCCCCCAAACCAGTGGCGGTCCCCAAACCAGTGGCAAATTCCATTGGGTCACTCCCGTTTAGCACAGGAGCTCTGAGGTCATCTGGGCTCGTAGTGGTATAGCATATCTACTTACATCTTTTTCCAAACATTGGTTTAAGGGGGGATGATTTCTGACTCTTGCCGAAGCATCGAATACTGGGCGAATTCTAGTGGCCAAACTGCTCAACTTCACATGTCTATGAGGAAGATATAGACCTTTATCTGAAATTTCTTCTTTAGGTACTTCTTTTATAATATCATCCAGCATCCATTCATTGAAAACCTCATGATGTTTCATAATATCCTTCATATTTGAGTTTGGTAGCTAAATTCACGAGTCGCTTCTTTGCCATATCTAAATAACTTGGTAATGGAGGATGTCCTTCAATCCAAGGTATCTTGACTTCATACCTTCCTTCATCGTTGACAATAACTGTTTCAAGAAATGAGTCATTACTATTTGTTCCTCCTCTTTTTATTCATTTGTTCTTTGGAATCAGTAATTCCAAGTATATCAATTCCCATAATTCAGAAATTGACAAATTAGCAGAAAACAGAGATGTAACTAACATTGATGAATAGTTTGTAATATTTGTTTGTGGAATTTATCCCATCAAAGTCCATCCTAAGGAGGTCCCTGCAACTGCAACCACCCACAATTCAAAGAATATCTTTCTCCAGTCAATAATTTTCTGGCTACATCAGCCCCGATTAAAATTTCAATGATCATAATATTCAAAAGTTCAAGATCGTGCATCCAAGGACCCTGCATAATACACTTCAGATTATTGCAAATGACATTTTGGTCTAAAACTTCAAAGTCACAAACATATATGCCAATCAAATTGCTTAGTTTGACTCGGTAACAAGTATGTTCAATGCAGTCTGACTGTACACCACCAAATAAGAAATGAGCAATATTTTTTTTTCGGACAGGTTCATTTCATGAGACTAAGTTTTCGAAATATAAGATCGTTGGGAACCAGTATCTATCACGGCACGAGCAAAACGAGTTTTTCTGTCACTGATAACTTTCACTAGAAGAGTCTGTAGAAAAACTTCTCCGTAAGTAAGATTGGAAAGAGATTCGCTTAGAGTAGAAATGTCTTTCGGTTGTGCTTTTTCATGATCACACCTGACAGCTGTATGTCTTCCATCACATGTGGGACATTTCACTTCCACACGGAATGTTCTTGCCATATGCCCAAATTTCAAACATATGAAACAATAGCCTTTCACTTTCAAAATGTGTGATTTTTCTCCGTGAGTGAGTTTATTACTATCACAATCAGCCAATGAATGGTTTCCACCACAAAAAACACATTTCAAAGGAGTTTTCTGATTCAATAAAACTGCCGCAGAAGGTACTACTTCAGCATGTTTCGAAACAGCCTTATTCTTAGTAACTCTTCCAGGACTGTTTTCAATATCGAATCCAGCAACTGCTAATGATACCCTTTCTTCATTTTCTACTTCCTCTTTGAGAAATTCCATTAGTTTTTTGAGACGATATTTCGACTTAGACTTACTGGAACAATATTCACTACGTTGCCAGGCTCTCAGTATTTCTTCAGGTAAACAGGACTCAACCATAGGGTATAGCATAGCCGCACATGTTTCAGAGGTAACATCCAGCGTTTCAAGTGCTCTCAGTTGTGATTCCGTCCTATCATATAGATCGGACAATTTAACCTTCTTGTGCATGGTGTTCAAAACTAGTGAAAACAGCTCTCTCACATACACGTCTACTAGAAGATCATTCCTCCCAAATCGTAATTTCTCTATAACTTTCGGATAGTTTTCTCCAGTAGGCGGAAAACTGTTTACTAACTCATGTCTTGCTCTGGATTCGGGTAATGTTGCCTGAATGAGATATTGAAACTCATCCTCATTTTGTATGGCTGCATTCTCGTGTATCCTTCGAAATTGGCTCCGAAAAGATAACCAATCTTTTATGTCACCACCTAACTTAGAAAATTCTGTCTTGGGAAGTTTCAATTTTCTTCAGAAAATATTAGAATTATTACTCTCAGAAACACTATCGGCTGCTTCTTTTCTGAGTAGACTTTCCACTTTTATTCTCAGTTTATTATATTTGTAAGAGTAATCATCAACTCCGGCAATTTCTGAATCTAAATCTTCTGGAGTACAATCAGCTTTCAAAAGTTCATACATTTCTTTGTTCAATTCATTCAGACCTTCATTCTTCTGATCTAGAATTCTGAGATTTTCTTCTAACTCAACTGAGTCTGGATTATCTCCTGCTAGCATATCCATCATGGCATTATAAATCTTTGTGAAAGTAGTTCTCTGCGCAGATCGGGCTTTCTTAATTGTCTCCATTTGGGAAGTCCTGTCACAGTTGTCAAAAAATGGAGGAACTTCTTTTAATTAACCCTGAATGGAGTTTAGAGATACAACGCTGAATAAACTAATTGGAAAGAGAAAACCAAATGAATTGACTATTCGATTCGAAATCAAATACTTATATACTCCAAATCTTACAACTGTCAAAAACCAATCAAATCAATAATGTTCAACTTTTTTAAATATATACAGAAGATCCAAAATATGTTAATCCAAAAAGGTTATTTCCTACAGGGCTAGTTACTCAATTGCCACTAGATTATATGCACTTAGTTTGTTAGGGTGTAACGAAAAAATTGCTTATTCTTCGGACAAAGGAGGAGGGTCTGTGAGGTTATTTCAGGAAGATATTTTGCACATTAAACAATAAATTGCAACTTATAGAGAATGCATCATTATTGAATTTGCACAAAAGCCTCGTTCTCTTGATGATGTTGATCATTGGAAAGTGACAGGGTTCCACCAATTCCAAGTATTATGGACCATTAATAATGGAAAGTCATTTGAATGAACAAAAATATGTACATTTTTTATCATTGCATATAGCTATGAGAATTTAAGGCAGTGACAAACATTGTTATAAATGTAACAGATTCGCAAAATATCTCCTGGGATATTGCATAGAAATGTTTGGGGAGATATATGGACGACAGTATATCAATCACAATATCCATAATTTCATACATTTACCTGATGATGTTTCAAATTTTGGTGTTTTCGATAATTTTAGTTGTTTTAAATTTGAAAATTTAATGTCAGAAATCAAACGATCTCTCAAACCATCAAAAATCCCACTTGCACAATTTGTCAATAGAATTCTGGAAAGAAATAGTCCAGCAGGAAATGATATTGATGAATTTGAATTGATGAAAGAGCTTGGTCTTAACAGTTGGACAACTACCAGTAATGTTTCACAAAGGTGTCCATTATAGAAACACGCACATAATAAGTAAAAAACCTAATTGCTTTTGATTTATTGAGCCTGGAGTACCAAGTAATTTCTATATTGGCCTCAACTAAAACTGTTTCATTCAACATAAAAATTCTCAAATTATACTAGCATATTCCAGAAACCAATGGAGTCCCCTGAAATTTTTAGTGGTTCTGTTGGTTGTTTGGAAAATAATTTAGAAATCACCAGTGTACAAAAAGTCATGTCCGAAACTTTGAAAATAGAATATGTATTTATTGAAACACTATATAATCAATAAATTTCCTTGAAAGAAAAATACTCATAACAGATTCTTATTCAACTTCTGTATTTTTTGTTTTCATTGTTACCAATTATGAGTATTTTATTTTAATTTCTTAAAGTTGACCACTGTTATAATTATCTCCCCTTATATTTCATTCAATGCTAAATATCAAAGGAGAGGAGAATTCATTATATACCATGAATGACATAGTTTAGCAGATATTTGAGGTAGGCATTTCAAGTTTAGACCAATAAAATATAATTCAAACTACTATGCAAAAAGAGAATCATTATAATGATAAGTTCAATTCATCGAAAACAAGATGTTAGGAGAAGTATCAGTTATTCCTACAAATTGGTTGGTAGGTGAACATCTATGTTGGTGGCCAACCAATTCAAGAATTACAAGGACTCTTATTATCAAACGTAAGGTCCCCAATAGTGATTGGATTCAATATGATTGTAAAATTCACAAATTTTATGGTAAGATTATGCTTTTCCATAGTCCTCCACCAATTATTTTAACTTTAAATTTCAGATTCCTATGCCAACGCTCTCGAACATGAAAAAAAATGGCAGCTACCTATGAATCTGAAGGAGACCAGGAGTAACGACCTGGAAAACGCAGAATTAAACAAAAACAAAAATTATTGCAGAATATGAAAGCATTGTCAATCCACCTTCTGACTTGACAGATGGTGATAGCTGCTCTGCCAAGGAAGCCAATTTAGGTAATTCAGGATATGATAATTTTAGTAATACTGATCAGTGTTACTCGAATAACTCAGTGTGATGAATTCAGTGAAGATGAACTCAGGGCAGGTGGAGGTAAGTTAGGAAATAATTTCAATTCCAACAAATGTTATTATTTGAACATTCCTATTTTTATTTAGTTCAGCAAAATATTTGCGTTATTGTTCTGTTTTGATTCAACTGAAATTTAAATCTCCAGATATTTTCAAAATAGTTCTGCAAATATTAATATATGAACATTGATATAGAAGATATCCCTTTCTTAGAGGATCTACATGATGCTACAGATGTAACAATAGTACAAAATCTAACAGTTGGGGTTCCTGCTATAATCAGATATCGGACATTATGGAAATGGTTGCTGACACCAGAAAAGTAAATTCCATAGTGGAACATTCGATAGATAGAAGTAGGAACATTGATACCTCTGATGATGTGATGATGTCAAAAAGATTAATAACAATTTGGATTCTAGGAAACAATTTACAAAGTTAATTTGATTTGTGGAAAAATAAATTAATGCAAATGTAAATCGATACCAAAATCATCAATATCATTTACAATTCTGGGTACTGTTTAAGAAATATAGTCACTATTTTTTCAAGAATGTTTTCAGATTTTTTATGAGAATTCAAAATTTCACGTCAATTTCATTTTGGTTGTGTTTTGGGATTTTCTCTATTATTCTAGATGAACAAACTGGTACTCGTCAGAGGGTCAGATTATAAAAATGTAAGATGACTCCAACATATTATTGAAGACGAGCTTGCCCAGTATTGTTCATGGACTGGGCAAAATCAGAATTTTAAAATTTCTGATTTAAAAATGATGGACATTCTCAAACGTGATTTTTTTCTTCAACCTCTAGGAGCCAGTTGCCTTCTGTTAACTCAAGGATTACACTGCTAACTAATGCCTTGCAATAGTAATAAACAAATTAAATATTTAATCATCTGTTGAATTCTTTATGCAACCGGCCCTATGTCTTCTGAAGTAGGTATCTACTATTAGTTTCATTTTGTATTTACCTTCTTCCGTGGAAATGAAATATATGTCCATAACTTCATAGCAATATTATAAGTGATTTTGATTTTTCAACAGTCATACTTATTATATGAAATACATCACCTGATATTTTGATCAATTTGAGTTTTCAGTCATTATATTATTTACTATATTTTCAGAATCTGTAAAAGCGGTATACAATGCAATTACCGATAAAGAGTTTGAACTAATTATGATGGATTGGATGAGATTCGCCAAACAGAGGTTAAAGAGGAAGGAGTAGTGACAGACGCTAAAGTGGAAGGAGTAGTGACAGAGGCTAAAGTGGAAGGAGTAGTAAAGTGGCTATAAAGAGATCGATTCAGTAATAAGGTAAGAGTATTTGTAATTTTTTTCAAGTTCCATTATATATTTTATGCAGATAAAGTTTTTGATTCAATATAATTCCCAGTTGCATTTAGTCAGGCTCATGGTATAGCTTCTCTTTCTATATTTATTAAATTATTCACCTACAAAAAGTGACGATTGAAATTCCAGCAATGTATAAATATAGAAAAAAGTATCTGATCCACCCTGTATACCACGAAACAAAATATCAATATAAAAGCGTAACGATGATGTGACGCTACACAAATGTTGCAACATTAAATATATCTAATAAAGTTACATTAAAGTTATGCAAAATATGATACATTTATGTAATATTTATCATTGACCATTACATTATAATATTTATAAGAAGAAGAATTTATGGACAATGTATCTGTAATAATGTGACGCTACACAAATGTTGCAACATTAAATATATCTAATAAAGTTACATTAAAGTTATGTTTTTATGTTTAGTGCCTTGACGAACATTGTATTACATCTGATGAATAATCGTGCAAAGCCTCTCAATACGAGGCTTGTTGTGAAGCAGAGACACTTTGATTCAATCAGGACATATCTTGGCACATGCAGATACTTGCTGGACTACTGAAGTTACAAATATCCTGCCTCCATCTTTGGAGTGTATATATGGGCAATGCTTGCGCTGGGCGGACTTTTCCGCATGATAGTTATCGACTCAGACTGGGCCGGAGGTTGAGATATTGTGAAGTTGAGACATTAGTTGTTGTCTGCATGACCTACCCTGTACCGATGAGGGTAAAAATACCGAAAGCGGTATACAGGTGGTGAACTCGAGTTGGATTGATTGAAGTGTATCTGCTTCACAACAAGTATCTGAAAAGTTACCTCGTATTGAGAGACTTTACACGATTATTCATCAGATTTAATCCAATGTTAATCGAGGCATTAGCCAGAAAAGTAGTTGTTTTGCATATATATATATATATATATATATATATACCAAATAATATTCCAAATGTTAATTGTAAAAAAATAATATAAAAAATGCACTACGCCTAGAATAAGTACATACCTTACATTTTCTTGGGTGTAAGCTGGATATTATAGCCTCATCAACAGTTGCTAAAACTCTGTTCAGTTCCAGTACCTTGGGGTCTGGTTCTTGAGTTTCTTTATTATGTTGTGTTTGATTGAGTAAATAATGGAAACATTGAACACGCACCTCCAAATGAAGAAGTAAAAGACATGTATTTGCTAATTCATCAAATTCCTGAGCAACACTTGTCAATTGTTGTAAGGTGGCAGCAGATACTGGTGGAGAAGATTCATTGTGGCCATTGTCATGTTTTGGAGGGGATAGACTTGGAGGTTCAGTCCTGAAGTCACTTGTAAATTCAAACATTCTTATAGAGAACCATTCCTGAAATAACAACATTCCTTATGAAACTCAGTTGTAATTCAGCCAGTCAGAAGCAATTAATCTTGTTAATGGCATTGACTTCGGTTTATAATGAGCCATATGAAGCAAACTTTCTTCTGTTCTGAGTGGCAGGTTATATAAGTTGAGAAAAAAATTTACATATTAAGAATCCACGAAATGTATTTAGAGGTATATTCCTAATGTGTTCGGTTCCACAGACTGGATACTGCACAAGATTTTCAATTTAATAGTGAATAGAAAGATTTTTCTGTGAATTGAAAAATCCACGATAAATAATTTTTTTTTCTTTTGAGTTAGGGTCCTTTCAGAATATATTCATCAGATGTAAGTACTAGTGCTATGTGACTCCGGCGACACATGGCGGGAGAGGAGAGTCTGACCTGCTCGTACGTGGGTCTACGTTGGGTTAGACCCTCATATATAGGAATACTGGAGGTTGCGGGAGTTACCATCGAGAGGAGAGTGTGACCTGTGTGTGCGTGTACGTTGGGTAAGACCCTCGGCGAAACGCGTATAGAAAAAAACCTAACCTATGAACCGTGTCACTTGTCACTAAGAGAAAGAAACATGGTCGCCGCCTGTCTTTTGAAAAAACATGCCTGCTTTGCATGTGTCACTTGTCACTGAGTAGAGAAAAAACATAAATGTCGACGTTTCGGATCTATACGAAAAAATGGAAAACCATTCTCCCCCCCACTCCAAGTTATTTCGACTAATGGAAAAATCTAACGAAAATCGTCAGTTTCGTAATGTCTGCTAAAGAGTATAGACGCAGAGTTGCAGAATTGGGTAAACGCCTTCGAAAATTATCCAAAGATATTGAATTTTACGAAGAAAAAGAAAACGTAGTGAAACAGTTCGACAAGTTGAGTGTGTGGAACTTGGGGGAACGTAATATACCCCCAACAAAATATCCACTGCAACGCATTCAACCCTCAGCACCCTAAAATGGTCCGTGGGGAGTATCTGCTGTTGCTTTCCACAATTCTCAATAAAACGCTATATACCAATATTCCTCATGGAGTTCAACACATGGCAGTTTGTTTCCACCACACCAAAGGACTCAACACGAGTGCAATAGATCAGATTGGAGAATGATGGGCCTGACAAAAGTAAACAAGTTGAACGTCTTTTCCATATCACGAGCAGAAGAAGCACGCAACTATAAACTCAAGATCATTTTTCAAGACCAAACCGAGCAAGATGCAGATGAATGGGAGCCCGTCAATCACCAGAATCATCCCAAGGCCGCAAGCAGACTAGTGAGGACGATACTTCTTAAAATATTGATCATCTCATGCTTAATATTATCTCTTATTATAATTCTATTGAAAATGTTTGTAAAGGCGGTAAAAATCCATGTTTTCCGAGATAAATAAAATCCCAATTGATATGACCGGTCCCTGTGGGGAGTAAATAATACCCCTCGTCAGATCAACCAGTCTTACGATTGCCCGTATTTTTGTTAAAGCTAAGCCTTAACCATACTGAGTGTTATTAGTCTATTGACCAATAACTGGACAATATCCCAGAGCGGCTTGAAATATTATCTCACCCAGTATGTAATGAAGCGTAGGACTTAATTTGACAGTACAATAACCAATCTCAGATAGTTTCGAAATAATAATACAATTAGGACTTGTAATATATATTAAAATATATATATATATATATATATATATATATATATAGTTGTACACGGTAGCTTGTGAAGCCCACCAAATGAACGGGTCGCTCTTGAACCCGCACTTTCCTGAATGGGCGAAGAGTATATTCCAGTGCAATGACATCCTTTCATCATGTTCCGTCGAAGCACATTAGGG
>JAFIRS010006104.1:0-42773 GCA_018342105.1 Gonioctena quinquepunctata | reverse complement strand
GGTATTGTCATGTATCTATCGATTGCTTCATGTGTAATTGTAGAGAAAAATTCGTTATCGTTCTGATTATCATGAAACATCTCCATCACAAGTGATTTCGTAGTGAATTTGGAGCTTAGAAATGCTGGTAAGGCGATGTCTTGGATTCGGCGTAAACCTAAACCTCCATTAGCAATCGAAAGCGTTCTGCATCCATCTATTCTCCGTCATCTGGATATTACATACATTTTGCATCGCATATGTGTGTGTATATAATAAATTTGGTGGGCCTAGACAATTTGTGAGAAGGTAGAGTGCTGTATGTGAACTTAGATCTGGTAACTCATCACATAAGAGTTTTGATATGAATTTACGTTCATCATGTACTATATTGATTTTTCTGTGATGGAAGAACCTAATAATTTGAAATTCATTGGTTGAACCAATCGAATACCTGGTAAATATTTGGAAATTTGTGGGTATATTTCTTTGCATTTGTTTTGGTTGGGATCTTCAATCAAAATTTTACACTTTGCGTTGTTTAACTGGAGACCACTCAGCTTTTCAAATTCTTCAATATTGCATATATCATGAATCAAATCTTCTACTTTTCCTGATAAGGTGCAGTCGTCTAGATACCATTCGTGTAAAATTTTTGTATATTTAAGCAAAGCGCTTCCGGCCTATGGCCATCTTCAGTGCTTATCTAAAATGTTTAGGATATAATTAAAATGTAAAAATATAAAAAATTGTTGAGTACCTGTCATGAGAATGAAAAATCATCTTGATTGGTGAAAGCTCATGAGGATTCTCACATTTATTTATTTATTTATTTCAAGTTTGGGATACAAACAGGTGAAACCCATACAAGCACCCACTTATAAAAATAATAACAATAAATATTTCGGTAGTCTAAGAGGTACAGGAATAATCTAAATTGTAATCATCATAACATTTTGAATTGAAAATTTGTCCTACAGTTATTTTGAAAAAATTGAAAGTCATGGAAAATATATATAGATTATTACAATATTTGTTGAAACAGTAACACATTCTGGTGATTGGAGAATTTTTTCCCAAATTCGTGTTGTAACTGGGGCTGGTAAGTAATTGTCTATTTCTAGTGTATCTTTGAGGCACATGATAAAAAATCATAGACACTAAATTGTGTGTTGTGTCATATCGAACCACCGAAAATCCGTAGACAGCAGATACAAGTGCGAGAATTTGAAAAGGTCAGCGGAAACCTAGACTTACCGATCCATCAAGACATAATTAGATTCAACCGACTAAAATCTAGGAATCCAACTATCAAAACAGCCCAACAACTTATAACCAACAACTTCAACGGACACAACGAGTGGATATCGAACTGGCAGAGCAAAGTTAGTCCAGCCTGGCACTCCCTACTAGACCCGGATAATCCACCACAAGGCTTCAACATGCCCCGGAAAACTTGGGTCCGGTTGAACAGGATCCGGACTGGCCATGGCAGAAGCGGATCGGCCCTTTTCAAGTAGGGAATGAGTGCGAGCCCAGAATGCGATTGCGGCGCACATCACATTACATTACCTATGAATGTCCGACAAGAGCATTTCCTGGCACAACTCTTGACCTTTCACATGCAACACCCCAGGCCATCCAATGGCTTAACCAACTGAATATGGAGCTGTGACAATATCTACAAATAATTTTTGTCTATACATTGTAACTTTTGTTGTGTTAGTACATCTTGTTTCTTTATGTATGTTTGTACACGCCATAAGCTCAGTAAATAAATTCAGAAAACTCACTATAAGCCCCACTGTATCAATTTTAAACAAATCGTTGAGGTATATGTAAATGGAACAAAATAATAAATATACCACGATTTCAACCATTTTTTCTAGTTCCATACAGATTCATAACATCACACAGATTCCTAACCCCATACAAATTGTCCTGAAAATGGACCCCGCACCATCCTTATGGAAAATGGCTTTCGGTTCAATTTCCTGAATTTTTGGTGTGTTGTAGATTCTGACTTCCTCGGCACGAAAAAATCGACGGACTAGTTTTCGAGATACAGGGTGTTAAAGAAAAAAAGTGAAGCTTCTAACAATTCCGAGACTTGACAAAACGCCTATTTATTCTGGGAATACCATGCCTCAATTATAGTACAACGTCACGTTGATCTCGTATCCATTATACTCCTACGTTTTGTGCTGTACAACAGGGTGAACAAAGAAAAATCCAATTGGAAAAATTTCAAACCAACCACTGTGGGTTTTCTGATGAAAATTGAGAATTCAACTCAGCCTGGATGAACTTCCTCAATCTCGATCGAAGGTAACTGTACCCTCGTTCTCTCAGTTTGGATAGGGGAGAGCATGTCATATATCTTCAATGTTAGGTATGTCGCATAGTCATTTCATATATACTGGGTGAGTGAAAGATACAGTCAAATTTTCATGGGAAAATGCGTTTTTTTTAATAAATACCCTGTATTTCGAAAAAAAAACTGTTAATTCTCATGAATTTTTCAAATAATGTCCGGATTGAGGAGTCCGAAATATTTTCATCAATATCAGCATAGTTCTCTGGACTTGTTGTCGGTTACATGCTTTTGAATGTTCGGATTTTATTGATACACATATCGGAGTATGTTTCAACCTTGAAAAAGACGTCAATAAACATCAAATCCTTGACAATTCAATAATCTCAGACCACTCATTACTGTGTCCAATTCCCGCTATCCCTAAATCCAATAGATATGAAGTTGACCTGATCGATGGTATTCTCTCCAAAAAACACTTTTCCATTCCAAAGCTAATTTTTCACACCAATAAAAACTCCAATCAAAGTTACAGAACACTAACATATTGTGGTTAGACTACGGAAAAAATAGCTTCATTTCTCAAAAAAACAAGATTTGAAGATTGCGTATAGAACAAATAATACGTTGGGTAGATTCATCAAAAATAATTAAGACATAATTTTGAAATCCGAAAAATTGGAAGTACATAGATTGAATTGAAGAAATTGTCCGGATGTATATATTGGCCAAACTGGTGGAACATTTGAAGGTAGGATCCATGAACATAATATAAGTAAGTAAAAATAAGACAAATTCAACATATTCCAATCACCTCTTAGAAGAAAACCATTGTTTTAATGATGATTTGGAGATTTTACATGTACAAAAATTGATTTCGATAATTCTCCACTTTCAAATTTATTTTCCTAGATAAAGATTGAACTAGAACTTGAAATAACCCTTCGCAATAATTATAATTGATCATATATTCTGTGAGATGAGAGTTGGTAGGTATCTCGATAGAGGTAATTACCGATAATGATCTTTGGCGGTATATAACTGTTTGTCGTTTTATCATTTGGTTTATTGTAATTCACCTGATGAAGCTACTGTGTTACCAAAAAATCTTGGGAATTTAAATAAAACTTGTAACGAAGTTACTATTTTCCCGCTATGTTTATCAGACAAAAGCTCCCTGTAAGGAATTAAACTCCGCTTGACACTAATAATAGGTCTAGAAATGCCATTCGTGTTCGTGATAAATCCGTGGATTACCTATATCCTGATAAAACAAACTAAACGCCTTCCGGAAACAACGCGAATAACGCCAGACGTAGCTAAAATAGCACGCACGAATATAACCTGCGCCGGCTAGCGACTCTCGAGAACACATTTTTAGCGAGCAAGCTGGCTATATTCAAACGCCGACGAGACATTTCACTCCTCCGATAGAAGCCCGAGAAAGCACTCCAGTCGAGCCAAGAGCACACGCTAACGAGCTGACGTCACGATAGAAGCCACCCAGTACAGTTGAGTCGAGACAGAGACGCACGCACCGAGCTGACGTCACAGCACGAAGGATTTTACAAGCTGGGTAATTATTCTGTGAAAATATATTTTGTATCGCAATCGACAGAGTCCACGAAACGGCGCGCGCATATAAGTCGGTCGTGAGGTATTAGGAAAAGAGGGAGAAGCCGGCCGTAGTTCCGTTTCGACATATTTCAAAGAATTAGTAGCTTGCCGACCCCAGCAGAAGCAGTCACGCGTCCGAATAGTATCCAGAGTGTGAGCCACAGCCCGAAGCAGTCCACGACCGTCCCGAACTTTGCCGAAGGAGTAGGATTGGAGTTTGGGTAAATATTGTATATCGGAAATATTTTGTAAGTGCCCCAGGTGTGATTTTGCGCATGATCAAACCATAGCCGTAAGAGGCACATATGCATTTCAATGCTGCGCTGGTAATTTCTGCATACGAGTCCGTACGATACCCCCCCGCAAGAGCTTTTGGTTACTAAGTTTACCCTGCTTACTTGAAAACACCCTCCCCGCTTTCTCTGCATATAGTGCTTGCCATGTGTTTATTTGTTGTGATAACTTGAGGCCGCCGTCAGCCACCCTTCCTGTATTTCTTTGTTATTAATATACCTGTTGATCCTGTTTTTGGTATTCTTTCATTAACTATGTTGAGAATTTAAACAGCTAGTGCGCAGTCGCCACCCAGGTCCGAAACCCAGTTAAAGGCAATTAAAGCCTGCCTTGCTGGCCCTGTTACAGTGTCACGACTATATTGACTCCTGGAGTGTCTTTCTTCACTGAGACTGCCCGGAGCAAAAGTGGACTTTTCCACTATAAACCAAAAGGTGGCGCCCGAGGAAAACCGAGAATAGTGAAAAGCGCCAAAGTTTGATGATAGGGAAAGAAACCCCTTTACAAACTTATGTGGAATTCTGATCTTGTGTTGTGATTTAAAACTCACTATGAAAATACTTATAAGATTTGAAACAAAAAACGTGGAGTGCATGCATTTGCCTATAGAAAGGAGTGTAGGGATTAGCTGTCGTTGATATCATTTCCAGTGCAATAAAATTTCTAGTGAGTTTCATTTCATTTCATTTATTCACATACCATAATTTACAGAATTTACATGTTATAATTTCTAAATATTATTATAACCCACTTCAAAAACATACAACCCACCATAAGCAATTTAATTGCTTGTGTTGTGGCCTTGAAATGTATTTGAAGTGGTTTGAGTGTTTCATCAAGATTAGCGGTAACAGAATTGGGTACCCTAGTATTGAGAATTTCACGGGGGAAGAGAAAGAGATGAAAACCAAAAGTAAAATAAAAAAGAAGAGAAAAGAAAATGAAAATAGAAAGAAATGCGACGGCAAGAGAAAAAGAGGTGTGTGACGAGAGTTTGTTTCAGTCAAGAGAGAAGGATTTTTTTTCAGAAAATTTTTAGCAGGTTTTTATTTTCATATATAAATTTTTCCATAGTGTTTTCATACTATGGGAAGGAGTTTATAGTTTTTATGTCATGTGGCAGAAAATTGTACAGTTTTGGGCTGTAAAAAAATATATACCGTTGTGTATGTACTTTCCGAAAAATTGGTAATAGTAAAGACTTATTTTCAGTGAATCTAGTTTGCTTGGTTTTAGGAGTCGTCAGTATTGGAATTGTCTATATGCGATGACATCATGTTTGTTAAAAAAAGCCGTTAGTCTACTTGGGAGTTGGGTTAACTATTCAAGTATTTTCATTTCATTAAGAATTCACAATCACACATTTTCAGGACAATCTGTATGGGGTAGAGATGGTCTTCGGTGAAAGGAAACTTAGGAGGCTAATTTGTTCGATGTTGGTTCCAGCACAGCAAATACCATCGTGGTATTAGAGGATGGTCGTATTAATTGCGACACCTTGTATTCGCTCCCTCGTGAATGTGATATGTTCACGGACCAGGTTGAAAGTGTCTGCTGTGTGACCTCCTTCAGTTACCAGTCCTTCTGTCCCCAGTATTCTATGGAGAACTAAGGATTTTCTTCAAACCTCAAGTTTATGTATCAAATCACAATTTTAACGAATCAAGAAATGGTCGAATACAACTGGTAAAGGAAGTTAAACCAGTTCGTACCAGTGGATAAATATAAGTGACAATTCTTAGGCATAAATTCAAATATTTATCCAAATCCATAACAGGAAAGAACTGTATAGTTGGTTCGAATATATCCTCAAAAATTGATAGCAATTATCGTGAAATGATTATCTGAGCAATACCGGTAAAAAAAAACCCCAAAAAAATTCCCACCAAAATTATTTCAATATTCAAACCTGGAAAAATCTTTGTTAATTTATTGAAATGTACCAGAACAGTACAGAGTGAAGACAGTGAGAGATAGTTGAACAAAAAAATATCATCAACAAGAGAGGAGTGAAGATATCTGGAGAACGAGGGCCAAGCCTAGGTTCCAGAGAAAAAATAAAGTATTTTAAAATCAAAATATTTCCAAAAAAAAATGTATAGTATTCAGAAATCAAAATACTTTGGAAATTTTTCAGAGAAAAAAAAGGTTAGTACTCGGTAACTATATGGGGAGGGTGAGCACGACAAAACTCTTGAATAAACATAAATGGTTTACGATAATTCTTCCTGCTCGTGTTTTGAGAAGACGAAGTCAATTAAGAAAACCAGACAGGTAATACTTTTAGTAAAATATGACTGATATTAAAGGAAAAGGTGTTATATATGTTGTTTACCTTGATTGTTCAGCCAGTGCTGACTCTTTCACCAAAGCAATACTTATAACCTTAGACATTGATAAACTATCCTTACTGGCATCTTCTTCGAATAACTTATCCATTATCTTATTTTCCCCCATTCCAATAACGAAAAGGTCTCTCATGACTATGTCTAACATGGCCGGACTGAACTTGCAGTTGACCGCCAAACTTTTAACCTTAGCTGCCCAGTCGAAAACCCTTTCGTTAGTTTCTTTTCTGGCGCTGTAGAACATTAAACGTTCGGCAAACACTGATTTTACCACAGAAAAATGTAAAAGTAGTAGTTCATTCAATTCTGCAAAACTCTTCTCCTTGGGTGCTTTAGGTATACATGAATTCTTCAGAAGTACATAACATTCTTCATTCAAAGTATTCAAAAGAATAGCTCTTTTCCGTGCTTCTTCTGTGATGTTGTTTGCCAGGAAGAACTGGTCCAATCTCTCTGAGAATACGGCAAAATCGGAATGTTTTGGATCAAATGATCCCACAAAACCCAACAACGCACTGCTCATTTTCCTTACTTTTTGTGTGACAAAGTGTTGAAGTGTGAGTTCTGAACTGTTCTGAAATGTTCTATTTAGGATTATAATTAATAATATTGTGGAGTATTTTTATATTCATAACGTCAAAATACAATGTGTCAATCAGTAACTCTCTCTAACTAGATCTATATCACATATGATATACAGAGAGGAAAACAACATATATAACACTTCCAATGGAAGGAATGCCCGATAGATAGAAATCTACCTATACATACATACATAAGTGTATATATTCGCATATATAGCGATACAAAGGGTGGCGAATCCCCTTTTCTGAAAGGTAAGTCCGCTATTTCTCCAAAATGGAGATCGATAGTATCTCTGGAGGTTGACAAATCGTCCCTCAGCACTCATGTGCTCAAACACCTCTTTGATAAGAGAAAACAGTGAGCAGTAAGTGAATCTATCTCTGGGATACCCCCTAGATAGGAATCTCCCTGATGATTGATTGTGTTGAACAGTAGAAAGGAAATTTGGAAAATTGTCATCAATACATTATGAACAAAAATACAGGAACGAAAGACACTAGGAGATTGTGTACTGTGTGACAAATAAAGCAGAGCAACAATTCACCCAGGTTGAAGCATTCATTTCCTAGAGGGAAAATTATATAATCTCAACAAGATCAGAATACTAAGAAATAAATACCTACCCTGGTATTCGTATCGAAGGATACCCCTAAGATATCACAGAATTATCAACTCAGCCTTTCGTCCCGGGATATCCACTCGTGATAAGCGAACGGCCTCAGTCAGGAAGGTAGAAATTGGTCCAATGAATTCATGACTACTTATCAGGTACCTGAAATTTTCATAAGTGTAGAAACTGTCTTCACAAAATGATCGTTACAACAAGATTAACTATGTGTTCTACGTAATCCTTTCAGACGTCCAAATAACCCAAATGAGGAAAATACCTAAAGTATGGAAAATTCCAAGCTTTGAAGAGAGAAAAAGTGTTATTGAGGTTATATCAACGCAATCAAAATTCGTGATGAGCGAAAAAGGCTAGCACGACTTGTTAATTCTAATCTAGAGGATTGAAAAAAAATTATAATCCCCCAAACTCCATGCCCGAGAGTTATATCAAAATTACGTGAAAATATGATTCAATTACAAAAATATGCTAATAGATATTGCAATCGAAAAGTAGGTGAGCATTAGGCAGTTGGAAACTCAAGGATAAAGCACGATGATGCAAAAAACCGAAAATTTCAAATTTCTAACCTCTCAACACATGCCACATGATTATGCTATTTGCATAGTTATAATCTCAGGTGAAAGGAAAATAAGTTGATGAATAGGCAATTCAATAAGCAGTAATAGATAAACTCAACCAATTATTAGCGATTCTAATAGATACTCAAAGGTAATTAGTCACCAGAGATAAGATTAACTTTCTTCCGCTCCGAAGTCAGAAATCAAGAAGCGATAATTTCTTTTGTTTCCCGAATCACACCTTCCCATGTTTTTTCACACGCTTTATTTCAGCTTCACTTGTGTGTCTGTAACCGTATGTTTGTAACCGAATCCTTTGGGCGCGATTTTGACCCACTTCCAGACATACGAATGATTTGAAATTTGGCAGGCGTACATAATTCCGGTGACAATGCATTAAGAAATTTTTGTTTGAAAAAAAAAACAAAATTCGCTTTAAAATTGGTATCTGAGGGTTTCCGTGGTCAGAGATTAGGATTCTTTTTCAAAACTGAAAAATACAATATGGCGGATCCAAAATGGTAGACGAGTTTTGTGATTTTGTTCCGATTCTATTCAAAATTGGTATGTAGGGGTTTCTGGGGTCCAATATTATGATTCTTTTGTGAAAATTGAAAAGTTCTAGATGGCGGCTCCAAAATGGCGGACGAGTTTTGTGATTATGGTCCAATTCGATTCAAAATTGGTATGTGGGGGTTTTTGGGGTCGGAGATTATGATTATTCTGTCAAAATTGAAGGATTCGAGATGGCGGCTCCAAAATGGCGAACGAGTTTTGTCATTATGGTCCGATTCTATTCAAAATTGGAGATTAATAGTTAAAAAATCAAATAATAATAATAATAGTTTGGAAAACTAGAAAACACGCTTTAATAGCAAACAAAACTGAAAAATTGAGAATAAATACAAGTTTAAAAACTAAAGAACACATTTTAATAGAAAACTTAACTAAAAGTTGAAAATAATTTTGAATGAGTTTGAAATAAGAATACAGTGCTTAACAACAAATCTATTTTATCGTAACAAAGCGTGGGGTGCTTTTTAAGATATTTTCATAATGATTCTACTTTTACCAATATTTTTCCATGAAATATCAACAACAATTGACATCAAGCCCTCCCTTACAATGAAATAAATTTGTTGTTAATCACTGTATTCTTATTCCAAACTCATTTGAAATTATTTTCTACTCTTCAGTTTAGTTTTCTATTAAAGCGTGTTCTTCAGTTTTTCAACACCAATCTTTTTTTACAAGTTACAAGCTTTTATTTACTTCCACCGATTCGACTCAAAATTGGTATATGGGGGTTTTCGAAGTCGGAGATCATGAATTTTCATTGAAAATTCACAAATTCAAGATGGCGGCTTCAATATGGCGGACGAGTTTTTTAATTATGGTCCGATTCGATTCTAAATTCGTACGTGGAGGTTTACGGAGTCCTATATTATGAATTTCATGTCAAAATTCATAAAATCATAATGCAGCTCCAAGATGGCTGACGATCTGCGTGATTATGGTCCTATTTCATTCAGAATTGATACCTGGAGATTTTTGGGTTCAGATACTATGAATTTATTGTCAAAATTCATAAAAACATGATGGCGACTCCAAGATGGCGGACTATCTCTGTGAATATCGTCCGATTCTGTTCAAAATTGGTATGTATGGGTTTTTCGGGTCAGAGATTATGAATTCATTGTCAAAATTTATGAATTTGAAATGGCGTCTCCGAAATGGCTGTGGTAATGGACCGTTTCTATTCAACTTTGATATGTTGGGGATTTTGGGGTGATAGATTATGAATTTAGTCGGAGGCTATTGATTTTTCGTCAGAATCCATGAAATGAAGATGGCGTACTAGTTAATCTTTAGATGGTCTCCTCATTGAAGAACTAGATAGTTGAGAAATTACAGAAAAAAGGCCTCATAATGACGATGCCATAACAAAAATGCAAAGATAAAGGCGTACCTACTCAATGAGAAGCACAAAATAAAATAAGTAGAAAAAACCATCTAAAGACAACCTTTTATTCAAATGCGCTGGAAAGTGAAAAATAAAAGCTTTGGATATGCGACGTAGGCTATCCCGTGAGTTATGGATTCAAAAGCTAGTCGCGCAAAGTTTTCAGTTCGAATACAAAAGCGACATGCTTTTGAATCTATAACTCACGGAATAACATACGTCGCACATCCTAAGCAATTGTTTTTTACTCTTAAGCACATTTGAATAAAAGGTTGTCTCAAAAAAAGATTTTTCAATAATTATTTTTTCATTCCAAGGTTACTCATGCGAAACAAAACAAAAAACTATTTATAATCGATTCGTGAAATGTCACTGAACACTGAAGTGACTAACAACTTCACACAGGTTTTTAATTTGACAGTGACTTCTGAACCACTACCGAAGAGTAACGAAAAGTTTGTTACAATCTGCATGGAGTAAGGACTCTCTATGTGGTTATAAATCTGTGTGGGGCTAGAAGGAATCATTTTATACCTCTCAGTCCGTTTTAAAAACGTGGTATATTATTTTTTTTTTATTTAAATTATTATTTAGGTTTTGTTTTCTCAGAGTAACTTTTCTGTTTCAGGTCCGCACGTACTGCGATCGGTATGAGTATTGCTTATTTCCTGAAAATCAAAGGGAAGGTATATATCACAGATACAGCATGTAGTAGCTCCCTTCATTCGATTGATCATGCCTACAGAGACATACGAATGGGAGAATGTGAAAACGCACTAGTCGTCACTGCAAATATAAGTACCCTTCCAAAGACTACGCTTGGATTTGCCTTGTGAGTTGATTAATTTTTTTCATTATACCCAGTTCCAGTGATAGTAGCTTCTATCCCTCCAACCACTCAAGGTAGTTCCGCCACGAGACAGTTGAATCAGGAAATCATGAAAATTTGGCATACGTATTGTTTAACATGTGAACAATACCTTTATGAAATTTTAACAAGTTTCACCAACCCGAACCCGAGATATATACAGTGCTAGTCAAAAGTCCCCTCCCCCCCTCGTATCTTTTGAACGGGTATACTTATAATAATGAAATTTGAAGGGTGGAAATAAACGGATGTAGGCTTCTCAACTGGTCATTACAGGTGACGCAATAGTCATAAATGACGTCACAAGGCCACTGTGACCAATAATTTTAAATGGGACCCTATGGCAAGTGACAGCTCGTTTGAAAGGTATTGAAAATACCTATTCAGTCATACCAATTTTGTTTGGATTTCGACTGATTTTGATTGATAAATTGAAGAAAAACGAAAATTATAGTTTCGCATTTAATTAATAAAGATTTTAAAGTACGCCTCTGGTTAATTGTCAAAAAGGTTGACGTTTTTGAATTCTCTACTTGTCAAAAGTGTTTATACCTTGAAAATTTACCTAAGCTATTGTTTAACGAGACGTTTAAGTGTTCACATAGGCAAAATGGTACGTACTGTAGCCGACAAAGTAGAAGCTATCTTAATAATTGGTGAATGTAGAAACAATTTCCATGCAGCGGAACGACTGTTTAATGAGAGGTACCTTGATCGCCCTATATCGAGGGTTTATTTGAGGGAGCTTCTTCGGAAGTTTGAAGCATCAGGTAGTGTTCAAGATGCCAAACGATCTGGTCGACCAACAATTAGTGATGCCAAAAAAATTGACATAATTGGAGAAATGGTAGTAAACCCTACTTCTTCCACAGCCCAAGTTGCGTCTATCTGTGAAGTCAGTCAGTCATAGGGTGTTGGCTAAAAACAAATTTCATCCATACAAATTAAAAATGGTGCACCAACTTTCAGCTGATGACCCCGACCGAAGACTAGAATTCTGTGAAACTATGTCCAATAAAATGAACCAACAACCAGGCTACATACAGACAATTTGTTTTAGTGACGAAAGTACTTTCTTTCTCAATGGAAATGTTAACACTTAAAATGTGAGGTATTGGAGTGACACAAATCCTCACATCTTTCGTGAAAAACATACTCAATTTCCAGAAAAGTAAATGTTTGGGCAGGTATTTTGGGAAACCACATAGTTGGGCCTCTTTTTCTCAATGCTAACTTAACCGGTGAATTGTATCTGGAGATGTTACAAAATGATATTGAGGCGTTAATTCTTGAAATTCTAGAAGATAATCCAGATGAATTCGACAACTTGGAAATAACGTTTCAACAAGATGGTGCTCCTGCACACTATTACGGTGCAGTGAGACGTTACCTAGATGAAGAATATCGTGGTAGATGGATTGGACGACGAGGTTCGATCGAATGGCCAGCTCGGTCACCGGACCTTACACTATTAGATTTTTTTTCTATGGGGGTACTTAAAATCTAAGGTTTACGCTACAGCACCGGACAGTATTGCCATTCTGAAACAACGAATTGTTGAGGAATGTAGGGCAATTTCCGCTGACACACTGGGACGAGTACGACAAGAGTTTAGCAATAGGATGCATACTGCCAGGAAGTAGATGGAGCACATTTTGAACACTTATTATAAGAACTGGTTCTTAAATCTTTATTAATTAAATGCGAAACTATAATTTTCGTATTTCTTCAATTTATCAATCAAAATCAGCCGAAACCCAAACAAAATTGGTATGACTAAATAGGTATTTTCAATACCTTTCAAACGAGCTGTCACTTGCCATAGGATCCCATTTAAAATTATTGGTCACAGTGGCCTTGTGACGTCATTTATGACTATTGCGTCACCTGCTATGACCAGTTGAGAAGCCTACATCCGTTTATTTCCACCCTCCAAATTTCATAAGTCATACCCGTTCAAAAGATACGAGGGGGGGAGGGGACTTTTGACTAGCACTGTATAATTGAAGTTGACTCAATTAACACGTAACATATGGACCATGCATAGGCAAACGGCACATTATTGATTCTACCGTTAGTACTAAAATCAAAAAGTTCATGAAAAACGAGGAGGAGCTATAGCAGGATATCACAGATATTGTGGAAAAAAATCAAAGTGATTGACCATCTAGTTTGACAGATATAATGTCGAGAAGTACTAAGGTTCAGGTTGCATACGATGTAAAACCACAAGAATTTCGGTATGTAAAGGTCTCCGGTTTTTTACGTGAAAACTGTTATGCAATACAAATAAAAATATAAATAGCTTCAAATACCACGGGTGTAGAAAATGGTGGGAAAAAGGGGACATACTCTTCTAACTGCATACCACTGGATCTAGATATGAAACACGATTCCTCTCTAAAATGTGTCTTTCCACATTCAAAACCGACCTGCTGAATTTCAAATCAATAGGGTGGACCCCTCATTCCTTATAACATTTTGTCAAATTTCACGAGAGGTACCTACAGGCAGACGTTGTAAGTGTTATTTGGAAACACCCTGTATATATACATATACATAAACATGTATATATATATATATATATATATCAAACATTCTTCTATGTTGAGAAAAATGCGTTTTTTTTTCAGTGAGTACCCTATATTCCGAAAAAATCGGTTAATTCTCATCAATTTTTGATATTATGTACGGTTCGGGTAGTCCGAAATATTGTCATCAAAATCAGCATAGGTCTCCCGTCTTGTTTGTCGGATACATACTTTTGAATGTTCGGATTTTATTGATACCCATATTCTCCATCGGAGACAGAAATGGGCTATTTTCGAACAATTCTTCTTATTGAAAAATATTCGGAGTAAATTAGTGCAGTACCTATTCCGAAAATGCAATTCCCCATATACATGGGAATGAAATGTCTTTCATTTGAAAGCAAAATCATCGAGATAGACGAGAGTCAATTTTGGAAAGGAAAATACACCAGAGGACATAGGGTTGAGGGATAATAGGTTTTTGGGGGTTTGAAAACGATATAGAAGGGGTTTTTATGGTGACAGTTGATGGAAGGGACACGGATGTTCTTCTATCTATTATAGAACAATGAGTAGATAAAGGAACTACCATTTATTCGGCCTGTTGGAAAGCCTAAAATTGCTTATTTCGTGAAAGTTTCGAACATCTTACCGTCAACTATTCGATAACCTTCAAAGGTACAGAAACGGTGGTACATACGAACTGCACTTGGAGTTCGTGGAGACACGCTAAAACAGTAACCTTGTCCAATGGAAGGAAAATGGCACATATTCCCGCTAGGTACATGTTTTATGAAAAAAAAAATGTATGGCCCCAATGAAGCTTCTTCAGATCGGGTGAAGTGAACATGTTATAAATACTTCAGCAACGTTTGAACTATCCGAGAGTATGAAGTGATGGAAACTATAAAACACATGAAAAACAAAAGTTCTTGTGGAGTTGATAACATATCAATAAAAATATTCGAGAATATGCCAATCTTCACGTTGGAATTATTAGTACAGCTAATTAACAACTCCTTTGCAACAGGGACCTTTCCAATCTTCTTGAAAACCTCAATTGTAATTCCTATCCATAAAGGTGGTGAAAAACTTGATCCTTCCAATTATAGGCCCATCTCACTTTTACCAGTTCTAGGCAAAATAATTGAGAAACTTGTTAAAATAAGATTAATGAACTTCATAAACGAAAACAATATTCTAAATAAGCAACAATTTGGATTTCAGCGACAGAAATCCACGGGGATGCTGTTTTCACATTTCTCAATAGACTATACACTGAACTGAACCAGGGGGAAGTGAGTGCAGCAATATTCTGTGATTTGTCGAAGGCCTTCGACTGCGTAGATCACGGAATTTTGCTGCGCAAACTACAACTTTATGGATTTAGGAACCAAAGCCATAAGTGGGTACAGTCTTACCTAAGTGATAGAACCCAACTTGTTAAAACCCACAAGTTGTCAGACAGTGGGGCAATCCATTGTGGCGTTCCACAAGGATCGGTGCTTGGTCCAATCCTATTTTTGTTGTACTTCAATGACCTGACTAGCTTAACAACTGACGGACTATTTACAGTCTTCGCAGATGATACAACAATTCTATGGCATGATAACAACATTGATAGCTTACATACGAAAATAACCCGAGATATATCAAAAATTAAAGAATGGTGTAATGCGAACCTACTGTCCTTCAATATCAACAAAACTAACTGTATAGCATACCACTGTGCCCTACCCGATATTCCTTTAGGAAATGAATCCATAGTCAATGTGAGTACAAACAAATTTCTTGGAGTCTACATCGACAAGCAATTGAAGTTCCATGATCACGTTAAGCAATTGGGAAAGAAGCTTGCATCAGGATGTTATGCTATACGTATAGTAACCAATGAATTGGGTACAGCAACGGCCAAGATGGTTTACCATGCACTGGTTGAATCGCATATTCGATATGGTATAGCATTCTGGGGTTCATGTAACCAAGAAAACTTCCAATCAATATTTGTCTAACAAAAATGCGCCATTCGATATCTATCAAAAGCAGGACCGCCAGAGTCATGCAGGACCTTATTTAAACAGAATAATCTACTAGCTGTCTCATCTTTGTTTATACTTGAGACAGTTTGCTTGATTTTTAAGAATAAAGACTTGTATAAAGTCAATGAGGGCATCACTCGCCAAAAAGGTTATTTGACTCTCCCCATTCCTTCCACCAATATAATCAAGAACTCATTAATATATATATATATATATATATATATGCTGCAAAAATCTATAATCATATTCCATGGAACATAAGAGATATTAAAGACTATAAACAATTTAGATCATCTATGAAGAATATTCTTCTTGAACATGTTCTTTACAATGTTCAGGAGTTCTTTCAGGTCACTTTTCAATAATCTTACCTATTAGGAACACTATATAATCTAGTTTAGTTATAGTATTCTTATTTGCAATTAAGCTTGACCGTGATACCTGCATCAGGATCTCGTATTTTTCACTTTGTATTTATAAATTTTATGTTGTTTTTATTTTTTATTTATATATTACTCTACATTTCTACATTTTTAATATATTTTGATGTGTTATTCATGAATATAGACTATACTAATCAATTCGTTATGTCGTACATGAAATGTACCTGTATTTAACTGTGACTGTGTTTAAAATGTCCTGAAGTATCTGTAAACTTACCCCTCCCCGTTACTTTTTTAATTATTTATGCATCATATGTACTATTTTAATGTTTTTTGTGTATGCATGTATAGCATATGTGTTTTCACATGTTTGTATATAAACTGACTTAATTCTGTACTTTGTCAATGAGAATTTTTCTTCCGGCAATAAAGTATATTTGATTTGATTTGATTTGATATTGGAGTTTGGTGATGAACCATAATTGCACCTTGGTTTTGAAAAATTTTGCCCTAACTAGGGCCTCCAAATCTTACAAAAGGAATTTGCCAAAAAATTGACAATTTGGTATTTGTTTTTTGGAATACCATCGAAAATTTTCAACATTTGGCAACATTGCATTTTTAACATTCCTCATGATTGACTATTGACATCATTGACAATCATCTCAGAACTCATTTACTGTTCAAATAGAAAAATTACGTTTTCATCCAAATTTTCTGCAGGAAATTTGAGACATATCTTCTAGTATCGGATTTATAAGGTCAAGATTTCACTATTCGGAGTGCTTGTTTTCGTCAATGATTACAGAATCAATCCATCAAAGCGGGTGAAAGGTGTTGGTTGCCACCTTCGAACTAAGTTTTAGCGATTTATTGGTGAAAACTGAGAAGATTGTCAGAACACAAAGAGGGGCTGCTACACCTTTCTGCGATTCGCTCATGAGAAAGATCTGTAATTTGATCATAATAGAACAATTGAAATTTACGCTTAATACTTCCTTTCGAAAAATTTCCTGAGGAAAAGTACGTCAAAAAAACCAGGTTCAGAGAATTTTTCAGCAGCCTTCGGCCGCTGCGGAGCAAGTCATGCTCTGTGAAAACGCATTTGAAGGGGTTGTGAGGGTTAATGTTCTGAGCTGATGTTTTGGTGACTTATAGAAGTTTTGTGGTTGATTTGAGTGTAATAGTGAATTGAAAAAAAAAGAAATGTTTGCGTGACCCAGCTCGGGATCGAACCTTCGAGCGTTAATTCGCCCGCCCCCGCTTCCATCCTGAGGACTGAATTTTGCCTGCGAAGCTACACACTTTTCAGTTAGTAGGGAAGGTTTCTATGTGAGAAGTTCATTTGTTGCTTGTAACGTCAGTCGTTTTGTCTATTAGTTTGCAACTTGAATATTTCCTTCAAGGAAACTACTGGACACCAGTTATCCATCATATTTTCCTCTCATCTCACAGACGTATTTTCAATAATATGAAAATTCAGTTCGTACGATTGATTTCCAGATTGGGCGTCTTGAGTAAAGATGGTGTGTGCAAACCATTCGATGAACATGGTAATGGATATGTCAGATCAGAGGCGGCATCTGCGATATTGTTACAGAAGGCAAAAAACTCCAAACGGATGTATGCACAAATAATCCACAGCAAGTGCAATTCTGATGGATTCAAGGAGATTGGAATCACCTTCCCATCCAGACAAGATCAGGCAAATGTGATCGAAGAGGTACTCATAGAAAGTAATATCGATCCCGAAGAAGTGACATTCGTGGAGGCACATGCAACAGGTGAGCAAAACTGTGCAGTACTCCGGTGAATACACTTCTTTCTGTATTTGTAAAATTGCTAAAGTTCGTGTATATCTACGGAAACTTGGGGATGTGAGGTAGTAATAAGTGAAAATGAATTCTCACATTTATCAGAATACAGGAGCTATTATGAAGAACTCCAGTCGTCATTGGTCGCAATAGAGAGTGAGTCTCCGTGCCTTCATTACAGAGTTACTTATGATAATTTCAGAAAATTTGTTATATCGCAGGCAACAACTAGAAATGTTAATTTCTCCCAGAGCTCCTAAAGCACTGTGCTCAGTGCTCATGATAGCACTCAAAGCACGTTAATGCTCGTGATCACTGTGATGCCACCTTTGAGCACCCGTAAACGGTAGAGATAATTATACGATATGTTAAGTAAGAGTTATTTGTATTTCTCAGTGGAATCCAACAGCAGAATGAAATACTGGGTGTTCCATTTGAAATTCGAAAGTTACAAGTACAAGTGGCAACACTGCGACCGTGAAAATATTTTTGAGAGCTAGATCGCAGTCTCTTATCGGGAGATAAAAAATTTCGAGTATTTTTATCTCAGATCTCCAGAAACGTCCAATAGGCCATCGAATTTGGAATACCCTATATATTAATCATTATTTGTACAATCAGTTTGTCATTCATACACTACAGAACCTTCTGCACGTTCTTGCTATACTTTGATCACATTGGCCATGAAGATAATTTCCTCAAAACCTCGTTTGAATAGTTATTGCCTTCCATTTTGATTTTTTTCTCATCAAATTTCTGGTAATAAACGCACGAACGTTTCATTATTGATGCACCAATTGTCGAATTTTCATAATGTCGTATTCCATGACATTTAATACAAAACATGGGATAATTATCCGATTTTTATGAAAACTTGCTTTTAATTCGGGAACCAGACTATCAAGGTATAGGAGTATGATACATCATTTGGAAGGAACTTCAATTGTCTCTCAGGATATTCGATAATATACAGGGTGTTCCATTGAAAAAACTGTTATTTTCATTATTTTTGTATCTATCGGAAAAAATGCAAATTTTGTACGACCCTGTATGGTGGAGAACTAATTTCCTCAGACATAACTAATGCACAGGACTTCGGTAAACTACACCCAAGATTTCAGCTTACTACGAGTCCAAATACCGCAGTAATAAACATTTAATCGAAACTATGTTTTGTACAAATAAATAATAGTTTAAAAAAACTAAAAAACACGCTTTCATAGAAAACCAGACTAAAAAAATTAAAAATAAGAAAAAAAGGTATTTTATTTAAAAAAAAGCGTGGGGTGCATGGTATTGCCTCGGCCAACAATTACCTGTGATCTGAGACATTCTTCACTTTACTGCCCTAGGTGTGTAATGTACTATATAATCATTGATACCATGCACCCCACGCTTTTTTTTTTAATAAAATACTTTTTTTTCTTATTTTCAATTTTTTTAGTCTGGTTTTCTATAAAAGCGTGTTTTTTAGTTTTTTCAAACTGTTATTTATTTCCTACTTTTAAGTGTGGTTTGTTTGTAAAAGCGTGTTTTTTAAGTTTTTTTTTTAATTATTATTTTTATAATTTTTTTGGAAATAAAAAAATGTAATGATCTTATCAAATCAGGTAATCATAATCTCCGACCCCAAAACCCCCCACATACCAATTTTGAATAGAATCAGACCATAATCACAAAACTCAGCCGCCATTTTGAAGCCGCCATCTTGAATTTTTCAATCTTATCAAATCAGGTAATCATAATATTCGACCCTAAAACCTCCCACATACCAATTTTGAATAGAATCAGACCATAATCACAAAACTCGGCCGCCATTCCAAATTTTGCCATTTTCACAAAAAAATATAATATTGACCCCAAAAACTCACTACCAATTTTGAATGAATCAACAATATCACAAAACTCCCCCATTTTGAGCCGCCATCTTGAATTTTCCAATTTTGACAAAAGAATCATAATCTCCGACCACGAAAATCCTCAGATACCAATTTTGAAGCGAATCGGACCATAATCACAAAACTCGTACGCCATATTGGAGCCGCCATTTTGGTTTTTCTCCACAAAAAAATTTCTTAATGCCTTGTCACCGGAATAATGTACACCTACAAAATTTCGAATCATTCGGACGTCTGGAAGTGGGTCAAAATCGCGCCCAAAGGAGTCGGTTACAAACAAACAAACAAACAAACATACAAGTGAAGCTAATATAAAGCGTGTAAAAATGAGGAAATCAATGAATTTCTCGAGAACAGCTTGAGATAGGCATATGAGGGTATCATACAAAACTGATCGTGAAGCAATAGCAAAGCGAAAAATTCAATAATATACAGGATGCCTCATTCAAAATATCAAAGTTGTTGTCACTATTCAATATAAACGGCAACGCCGCAGCACTAAAAGAATTTGAGATCAATAGAGCAAAACCAATTTCCCAGGAAACCAAATTTTCAAAATAATCCTGTGTCCCGTTCTCCAGAAACGTCTAATAGGCCATCGAGTTTGGGACACCCTGTATATATATATATATATATATATATATAAATATATATATATATATAAATATATATATATATATATATATATATATATATATATATATATATACCCTGAATTCCAGGGCAACAACCAACGTCACCACGGAGGCAACTGCGTGACATCCGAGTCCAGGAATATAAATATGAAAGAGAGTAATATCGAGGGGACTGTTAAAAACAAAATGGAAGGAATTTGTTGCCCTGGAATTCAGGGTCTGCTGACCGAAATCACAAATAAGCGGCTGACTTCTGTTTGTTGACTCCGTTGATTTGTCGTTTTCTACCAAGTGTTGTTCATCCTTGAACTTCTCCACCGTACTGATGAGGGCCGAGAGCCCGAAACACGTGTCTACGGTTAGCACTTTTCTCTGAGGGCTATGTCCATTAAATTCCTTCCATTTTGTTTTTAACAGTCCCCTCGATATTACTCTCTTTCATATATATAAATATATATATATATATATATATATATAAATATATATATATATATATATATATAAAAATAACATTTTGAATTCATTCAGGGACCGCAGCTGGTGATCCAGAAGAATGTGCAGGAATAGATGCTGTTATTGCTAAAAAGCGAAAGACACCTCTGTTAGTTGGCTCCATCAAGGGTAATTTGGGACACTCAGAGCAATCTGCTGCTTCTTCATCAATCATCAAAGTGAGTATGGCTACGATTCTCTGTCATATGCTTTTTAGATTAACTCTGACTGACATACATGGATGATATTTGCTTTCAAATGCTACTGTCAACTTTGGGCTTCTGCATATTGTAGATGAGAAACTAAGAATATTATTATACATTATCATAGACATGATGAAGAATGGTATTAACTCTATTTCACAGTTCTTCAGATTGCTTCCAATACTTGCAGACTTCATCGAGTTGTGGATCTCAGAAAATATATATTATATTCATTTATTATACAGTGACCGGCAGAAAGTATCGGAAAGTATCGGGATTATAATGTCCTGGAGATATTTCAGTGACCTCTTATGAAGCAGCTGAATACATGGCAAATCCATAGATTTCATTTTTTTTTCGAATAAAATAGAAGTAGCTTGCGAATATTTACAAAATATCATTCAAAATATTACTGTTGGCCTTACTGATGAGTTTCTTTGTCTAAAATGTATTTTTCCAAATTGTTTTTAAAATTTTCCGATATTTTCCCAATAAGTGTGATTTGAAACATAATTTTTAATTTTTTCAAATTTCCCTCCAAATACGAAAAGACGAACGGCACTGTTCAACGTCTTTTGGGTTTGCTTTCGATGCGGAAGCGATTGCACATATCGATATTCGTCAAAATTTATTAATAAAAGAATTTCCCATATGATGCGTACTTTCTGCCGGTCACTGTATAGTTTCATATAACCGGGTTATTCACGTTATTCGCCACGAGGCATTATGGCTAAAGCATTTGATTTTGAAGAAGTTTTTCCTTTAGGATGGATAGGGACCTATAAGCGCTACATCTCAAAAAAAATTCGTGTTGTACCAAAAACACAAAACGTGCCAAAAACACAAAACGTATCAAAGTTGTTATTTTTTAAATGGAATACTCTGTATATTATTTCATTTTCGGATTATACGATCAAAATAAAGCCAAGTTTCATTGAGGTTCAATTCATGAGGTTTTTGAAATAACTCTCATTTTTTGAAAATGTATTATCAGTTTTTGTACTTAAATTTTCAACTGGTGCTTTACCTTTTTTTAACCAGATTAGTAGGAGATTTGAGCCGGTTCTGGGTCTCATCCCACCACTATGACGTCACGTGTGACCTTGATTGGTTGCAGGTGTGCAATGTGTGTGTGTTTGACCTTGAGATTTGACTTTGAGATTTGTCATTGAGTTTTGACATTGGGTTTCGTCGACTTCGAGACTCGACTTCAGTTTTGACCTTTAATTTGACCTTGAGATTCATAACATGAAGTTTTGACTTTGAGATTTGACCTTGAGTTTTGATGTTGGGATTGTTTCGGTAACCTTGAGATTTGATCTTGATTTTTTTGTTTGACCCTGACTAAAGTTGTGGCGTAGGCATACATATTCTGTGTGGTCATGACCTTCATGAATCCTTGCACTCTCCGAACGAGGAGGGCATTTATCCTGTGAGAGAGCTAAGAGTGAACTGCGAGTATTGATGAGTGTGTTAATGGTCATGTGCGCGATGACCTTCACACTCCCATCCACTGGAAATGGGGTGGGGATGTCTCTTATAAAAATGTGTGGAATCGTTGATGAGAAATCAGATGTTGGATAATATCATCAGAGTGAATACAGAATACGAGAAATTTCTCAATTCAGTGAGTGTATTTTTTATAAGGTGAAATAATCTATATTTTTTCGTACATTCTTACTATGTCTCCTCTTCCAAAAATTGTGAATTTGAAGAGAATCCATTCTTCAATAATGGTGGGAGCTTTTGAACAAAGACCAATATCATCATTACCCATCGGTAAAGCTTTCAACATAATTTGTATGACGATTTGTATTACCCGATATGGGAGATCTATTCTGATGACATTACGTGATGATAATAATACTTTATTCAAATCATGGTTGTCAAAAACTATTCCAGATCAATTCAATGCGGACAGTGTCAGTTGCATAAATGCTTCAGATTTCAAATATACAATAACATATTTGGGTCAGAGTCCACAAGTAGCAGGGGGTTTAGGAACTCGACCTCTGGTAGAATTCAACTTCATTGAATGATAATATTGTTTATATGTTAATAGTAAGGATATAGTGATTTTATGTTGAATATAGATATTTCTCCATTGAAAAATAACATTCAGTGTAGGAGTAATATATTTGGAGCATCACATTTTTTTCATGTAAGTGAAATTATTTGAATATCAATGGAATATATTAACAATTCTTTTTTTCGTTTCAGTTTTCAATATGTGGATGCATTACTCGAGTCAATGTTGGACGGAAGCCTTGGACACCAATACAGCCATCGAGAGATTGAACTCCTACTTGAATGCCTTGAGTCAAGATGTCCTCCATGCTACAGACTATGATTTGACTGTTTGCTTCGATGAAGATGAAATCCGAAGATGTGCACATTTATCCGAGAAGTACGTCAAGGGTGCAGTACTTTGTGAGGAATTCAGTCAAGGCACCATGAGCATACCACAGTTCTGTGAATAAATGATCAAATTGGATCCACACCCTTTTACCGTTCCTACCCGATGACATCATCGAGAAATATCAACTATATGATGAATATGATCATGTAGATATTTGATATGAAATAAAACATATATTTACAAAATCTTATTTATTTATTTTTCCATCATACATAAACATTATTGATATACTTGAAAATATTCAGATATAGTACAAAAATAAAATATCGAACATTTCGAAGTGAATTACGAACAGAGCCATCCAATGCATTGTAAGTCAAGAAGGTGTCGTGTATAATGAGTGCATAGACTCTGGTGTTGCCTGGAAAATTAGTTTTTCTTGTTCCGAACTCCAGCTTGATATCCACTGTAGATGATTTTGTAGCAATCGATTGATGTAAACAGTCAATGATGAAGAGGGGAATGTTGAAATGCCTCAAGGTCTATGAGAGGTTCACTCATATCTTTGTCACAGTAACTACGTTGAAAGTCCTCATATGCAAAGTGAGCTGAAGAGAATAGTTTTTCATCAAAGTCCAGGTTCCAACGCTCATATGGGTAGACTTCAGAGTTCAAATACACTCGAATGTTATTAATGTCACATCCAGTGTTCTGTTTTCGGGTGCGTTGGTACTTTGGAAACCAATAATTATGGAGCGAAGTGTTTCCAAAGTATTGGTTGTTTTTATTGCCCATATGTCTGAGGATGTGCTACGCAGTGAGGGTAATCCAGAAAGATCCCACATACGATAAGCCAACTTGGGTTTTGAATTCAGACCACTCTTATTTATTCCACTGAATAATTTGAGCTTCTGCTTGTCATCGGGCACAACATGTTTTATTTTCCATCCAATCTTTGTATTTTCCAAAGGGGCATCAACTTCTCCAATATATGAAATCTTTTTCAACTCAGTTTAGTAATGAGTGCACCTTTCATAACAATGGGACTGTTAATAGACATAATTTCCACTATTATTCTGATTCCAATCCACGTCAATTTAGAATCATCCATGATCAACACAGATGGTCAGTGAATAATGTGTCAATATTTAATTGGCCCTCAATTTTTCGAAGGACATTTGAATGGAATGTTGTTTTTAGAATTTTTAACAAATTATTTTCCAGTTCTATTACAAGACATTCACTTAGACATAAGGGGAACGATGTGCTTCAATTGGATGGAGCTTCCACACATTTCCATCGTTAGGTCCGTGAATATTCAGATGTTCATTTCCGAAATCGATGGATTGGAAGGAATGGATTCAAAAATTGCCCGCCAAGGTCACCCGACCAGACGTCACCCGATTCCTTCTTATGGGAATACATTAGAGGAATCGTTTATAATACACCTCTAACAACACCAGAAAATATGAAACAGGGCATCAGAGGAGCTCTTCTGAATGTAAGCTCGCGTATGTTGGCAAATTTTGCTCAACGTCTAGAGTCTGATGGTCGCAATTTTGAATATTGCTTGTTTTATATCCACCATTTTTTTTAATTTTCTTCATTATTTTAACTAATACATAACATTCAAAATAAAACACGCATTTATTATTAGATCTCGGTGTTTATTTCAATCAATTCTGATTCGTCAAAGCGCCATTGGCGACTTGATAAATGATAAATTTCTCAAAATCAGTTTGCAGAATGAAAATGTGCAATTCACTTGAGAGCGTGAAGAGTTAGATATATAAATGTGTGATAGTATGCGATAGACAATTGAATTTGACATCCGCTGTTGATATAAAATTGAGGCGTTTCATCTTAATTAAACAAGTTGTTGCCGTTTGAAAATTGTAATTATTCTGCCTTAATTTTTACACACCTTGTATAAGTTAGTGAATATTTCAGAAGTGTTATATGAGAATTATTCAGTTGATAGCCTCTAGCAATAATTTTGTGAAAAAAAACGAGAACACCAGTTGAGATTGTAATGGCCACGATCAATCAAGTGTTTTAATGTATCCATGTGTTATACCCCTAACTGGAGAATGCGGCCATAAAAAGGGAACGACTGTTTTATTCCATCCGCAATTGAATTAGGCGGCATGAGTTTGACGTAACAACTCGTGGAATATCAAGTCACTATCACTTGCACCGGAACACCAAACGAATCGATAATTATATTTTCAGACATTTATAACTACTTTTTTGGTATGTCTCGACAGATGAAGCATTCTAAGCGGGAGACTTCACACATAGAAATGCCTCCATTCACAATGAATTAATTCGTAACTGCTTGCCGCCCATTACAAAGAAATGAATAACTCACGAGATCATAAATTCTTGAATCACTACTGACACAGGGCCATCCATATTTCTGGCTTCCTTGAAACGTTAACAGCCGCGGTGATAGTGGAAAGAATGGAAGGAACTTGAGGGGTTGCGTGAACTATGAAAAGTAATGACATATTCGATCAATCGAATCAATCAAAATATACTTTATTGTCAGAAGATTTTGCATCCCATAGCCAAAGATTTGTAGGTATAAATATCAACATAACTAAGGGTGTATAGATAAAAACCAATAAATTAGACAGAATTTGAATATAACAATCACAGATACAGTGGAAATGGAATAGAATACACGTAATTTTAAAATGATTCATTATAATACTCATATAGACTATCAGCTAGCAAGTTCCTCACTGCTTTCTTGAATTGTACGGTGGTCAGATTTGCAGACCTTATATCTACTGGTGAGTGATTGAATAACTTTCCACCATTATAAGAAATGGAATCCTTGATTAATGTTGAGTTGGATATGGGAAGTCCGATATCACATATGCTACTACGAGTAGCATAAGAAGAAAAAACAAAGTCGAACTCCGTTTTATGTTTGTACACCAAGCATACAGCTACAAGAATGAACAGTGCAACGACAGTTAAAATCTTATTGGCCGCAAAATAATTCCTGCATGATTCCCTAGTACTATTACTGTAACATATCATGGCGGCTTCTCAAATCAAAGGAGAGACGGGGGTAGACTATATAAAGGAAGTTGAACATGATCAAGGACTACTCTTCTCTTATTCATTCAGTGGTCAGCAAGTACAGAGAGACGTTCGGTTTAAGTCTTCATAGTTATGAAGCGAATTGAAGTGGAGGCTAATTTCATCTAGAGAATATGCATTCCCATCTTCTGATGCGAAGTAAATGTAGAGTTCGTATTTCAGAAGCTGAATAATCATATAACGACCAGTGAACGCGTAATGAAACTCGGTAATAACAAAGAATAATTAAGTACCATTTGAAACGTGGTGTGTTCTTCAGTTGAGGGTGAGAAAATACAATTGTTCATTGAGCAAGGTATATGCAATAAGGAACTACTCCCTTATTGATTCCATAGTAGAGTCAACTATTGATTCGACCAAAGTTGTAATAGTAGCAATCGCCAAAATAACTGAATAACAGTTATTTCATTCGGTATTCCATATTTGTTTCTCATTCAAGTATATTTTATATTGAAATTCATTTTGACTTCCTATACATTTTCTCCGTAAATCATACCAGGTGTATCAATTGTTGTTTTTTATATTTCAGAAAATACATATATATTTATATATAAATATAAGCATATATATATATAGAGAGAAATTTGTTACGAATCCAAGAGAGCTCACCATCCGCCAACAGCTGTTTCATGGTTTCCCAATCATCAGGACGGCTTGTGGTCTCTTTTGACCTTTTAAAATCGCATCAAATATCTCATAGTGTTGATACCTACCGGCAAGTACGAAAATGTGAAAAGCATCACCTATGATATATATATATATATATATATATATATATATATATATATATATATATATATAAATGTATATAAAGTCCTAAGTGTATTATTGTTTCTGAACTATCTGAGATTGGTACTGTACTTACAAATTAAGCCCCACGCTTCATTACATACTGAGTGAGATAGCTTTCCAAGCCGCTCTGGGAGGTTGTTCAGTTAGTGGTCAATAGACTAATAACGCTCAGTATAGTTAAGATCTAGCTTTAACAAAAATACGAGCAATCGTAAGGTTGCAGGAGTGGTATGTTAATTCCTAACACCCTGTATATGGCCAGTTGTAACAAGATTTTAACCATTAAAACTGTTACTGCATTTTCACAAAATAAGAGATATTTCAAGAATCATGAAGTTTAGGTGCAACTTGGATTTATTTCTATCGAAAAATCCGAAAATGAGATAATACACAGGGTATTCCATTTAAAGAATAAAAACTCCAATACCTTTCGTGTTTCTGGCAAACCCTGTAGAACATGAACATATTCTCAAAAACTAGCGCTCATAGGTCCCTATCCATCCCATGGAAAGAACCTAGTCATAACACGTGTCGAATAACGTGAATAATCCGGTATACTTCAGGAAATTAGTGGGAAAATTCCTCGGGTACTGAATGAACTGGCTTTTTTTTTCACCCTTCATCTGCCGTAATGGGTATCACAATGAAAATACATTCTTCCACAGTGCCTTCTGTCCATGGAAAATGACCTTCTTTTTCCAAACATTCACTATTCTGTGACCAGATCTACCATTGATTCCATCATCGAAGGAAGAATTAAAGTTGTTCAAGAAATAACCAAAATAAAAGATCCAATGCCGTTGATGGGTAAGTTGAGATTTCAGTTCATATGCAAATCAAGATTTTCGAAATTATCATACCGAGTATACATTAGTAGACCAACCAATAGAGGTTTTTTTCTCCCACTTGAATGAAGACGCAAATAGCCTAAACTACCTTTTGGAAGATAGTTCGTGGATGAAAACCCCCCCAGCAGAATCGCTTTGTGGGATTTCTTCAGCAAGACATATTCAAAAAATTAGCCATTTTTTTTGGCTCTTTACCACTATTTCAAAAAGTATTGGGGAAACTCTTGTAGAGGATTCAAGAACCTACAGGTTTCTTGTGCGACCGAATCGGTGCATTTTTCACTGAGAAAATTTGGGAAAACCAGTAAAAAAGACTATTTTTCAAAAATTTATAATTTCTATTAATTCAAACCTGGACAAACGATTGCGCTCCAAGTTATGGATGAAGTTCAACTGTGCCCAAGATGGTTTCTGTCCGATCGCGATATGAACAATATGAGGCTTGCAAAATGCGCCGATTTGAGGAAAATTCAAACACTTCAGAGGGCATCTGGAAGTAGAGATCAATATCTACAATTTGTATATTTTGGTTTTCCAGCTGAGGGGTGGAAAATGTTTCGGAAATGTCACTGAAAGTTACTCCAAACGTTCGAAAGTGCGCTCGAGGCAGAGACGAGTATCGGTAGTGGGAAAACGAGCCAGCGGAGGAGAGTGTATCACCGCGCGGCGGGTTGCTTATACTTTTGCGCATATTATCATATAAGTTATAAGTGTGTTTTTGCATACGTTTTCAGTTATTCTTTTCCAACTATTATATCACATTAGCTGATAGTGTGGCTTGTAGTGAGGTAAGTAAACGTATTCGTGATGAGTACTTCCATTGGTTAAACAACAACTCTTCGGTGTTTTTCGTTTTATACATATTCGTGCATTTTGTTCAATTATAAATAAATGTAAAACATTTTTTTTGATACATAAATGTAATATGTTCACATACAACGCAATAGACCGATATCACTGATAACCCACCTGTCAAAAATATTCGAAAAACAGACTGCTATCGTACCCAAATAAGTTTCAGCTGATATCTAAAAAACAGTATGGATTTCGCGAAAAGATCTCTACTCAAGATGCCATTACAAATTCATTGGAAAAAGTCCATTCGTCCTTGGACGTTGGAAAGCCGTGCCATTCCCAGTGTTTTGAGTAAGGTAGTAGAAAGGTGTATTTACAATAAATTATTGCCCTTTTTGGTGAAAAACAATATTATAAGCGAGTGTCAAAATGCATTTCGCCCAGGGAGATCGACGGAAAGTGCTACTGCAGCTTCCTCAGAAACTATTTATAGTGGTGTCGATAAAGGAAAATTTGTTGCCGCACTTTTTTTTGACCTATCTGAAGCCTTTGATTCCATAGATTTTGATATACTCGCTGATAAACTGTACACTATAGGTATTCGTGGAAAATTTCTGGCTTGAGTACTTTCCTATATGAAATATAGGAGATTATATGTAAGATGGGCCAATACTGACTCTGATATGTGTGAGGTGAACATAGGAGTTCCACAGGGCTCAGTTTTGGGACCATTGATATTCTTACTTTATATAAACGATCTCCCACAACATTTGAGTAAAAACTCGATATCATTATTTGCCGATGATACTCCAATCTCAGAAGAAGCCGACAGTACTGCGGAACTTCAAACTAAACTCAACATTATTGGTAAACGATTCACAGATTGGTGTCACAGAAACAGGCTTATACATATCATGAAACTCTGAACATTGAAATTAGTAACGTGGCAATATATCCATCAGAGACAACCAAATTTTTAGGATCACACATTGATTCTGGACTAAGTTGGAAATTCCATATAAACCATGTATGTAAAAGATTAAACAGCAATTTCTATGCAGTAGTACAACTGAAAAAGATTTTGGATGAAAACTGTTTGAAGGATGTCTATTATGCCATGGTAAATTCGGTTCTGTCTTATGATGTACTGCTGTGGGGAGATGAAACAAATATAGAAAGAGCGTTTGTAGCTCAGAAACGTATTATTCGTGTATTATATGGTCTTCGTTACACAGATTCCTGCAGACCAATTTTCGAAGAAAATAATATTTTAAAATTACCCTGCATCTACATTTACAGTTGTCTACTCTATGTGAAAAAAAAATTAATACAGGTTAGAAACAAATTCCAAGTGTCACATATACCCAACTAGAAACGGAAACCTACTGAAATTACAACAACATCGTACTTCGTTGTTTCGAAAATCACCTTCTGCAGCAGGCATAAAGTTCTTCAATTGTTTACCACCAGCCATAAAAATTATTTCAGAATTACCTTTGTTCAAACTGAGAATAAAAAAACATTTGTTGGAGGAAAGTTTCTATTCTATAAACGAGTATCTGGAATACTCTAGTAGAAAATAGTCATGACAAAGCTTGATATGTTTATGTCATTTGTTTATTTTAATATTTTACACTGACGATTCCTGTATATTTATTCATTCATTTATTTATATAATGTCTCAAACTGACTAGTCCCATTGATTATTTGATGTATTCGAGGAATAATTTTGGTACTATTATATCACATCTCCGAGACCTCTTTACAGTCCTTTGTATTGTGTATGAGCTTATTCAAATGTGTTTGCTTGTATATGAGTGTATATATGTGTGTGTTTATACAATTTATATTATCCTTCTTCTTTTTTTGACATGTCCAATACCATGTAATATGGTCTCACTGGAGTGAAGTATATTTGTATTTGTATTTGTATGCATATTTATAGACCTTTCTAGAGCTTTCGACACGGTGAGTCACGAATTACTTTCACAGTCACTGGAAGAAATGGGTATACGAAATTACTGCCACAAACTCCTAAGAAGCTTCCTTTCTTCCAGAAATCAGTCTGTGAGGGTCGGTGACTCACTCATTCGAAAGGAAAAAATTAGTTACGGTGTTCCACAAGGCAGCGTGTTGGGTCCACTATTATTCAACATCTACATTAACGGCCTGTTCTCACTCCGGAGTAGCGGAGAAATAACCGGATTCGCGGATGATACAGCTATTTTCTACAAGGCACATGACTGGGATGAGTTAAAAATGAAAGCGCAATAGGGCTTCAACAAAATCAAAAAGTGGATGGATTATAAAAAATCAACGATAAATTTTCAAAAAACTAATTATGTGCCATTTACATGCGACAAAATTAATACTCCGCCTTATAGCACGCTTGAAGTGAAAACCAAAAACACTTCACTGACAATTATGCCCAAGACAAACATTAGGTATCTGGGGGTTATAATAGACAAGCATCTCAGATGGGATTGTCACATAGACTACGTGATAAGGAAACTGCGGAGTATTTTGCACGTATGTGAATATCTGAAAAAATCTTAACCAGCACAGTACCTCAGAACTTTTATTACGCACTAGTGGAGAGCCATTTACAATATGGTATAACAGCATGGGGTGGAGCTCTGAGAACCCATATCAACGCACTCGAGATTCTTCAAAAAAGATTTCTGAAACTGATGTCAAAATCACACAGATACGGTTGAAATTCACTATACTCAGAAGCCAAGACATAAGGCAATTATATTTTCAAAAAGTCAATTTGAAATACCACCAAAACAGACACTCAGCCAAAATACCTATCCACACCTACTGCACTACGAAAACGGCATCTTCATACAATCCCAGTTGTACATAAGTCGCACCCAAGCTGTATAACTTGCTACCTGACACCGTCAAAACATGGAATGGCCTATTACCATTAAAAAAATTATTGAAAAAACATATCTTCAATAAACCCAGGGAAACGATTGAAAAGTCAACAGAGAACACATAACATTTCATGTGACTAATGACTTACTGTACCTCTTATCAACTATTATTATTATTGTTATAGCTATTAATCAACAAAATACTTATAAACATAACCCATTTTAACATGCACTCATTCTTGCTCATACATACTGTGAATTTTAATCTTTATTCTTCATGTTCTACAAAAACCTAGTACAAATGAGTCTTACATGTCCTCTTTACATACATGTATATGTCCTACTTATGTTTATTCTTCGAAACAAGTATTAATTTACTAATCGAGTATCATTTATTGATAAACTTTATGAATCCTTAGAATAGATATAATCTAATTTTAAACATAGACACATATTCCATTGATTTTATATTTATTATATCTTGAAACCATGTACCTTATTATTATTATTATTATTATTGTTAACATTAAATGAATTTATTTATATTTATTTATTTAATAAGTCCGGTCCTGCCTAGTACCGGAGAAAGTATTCTTCATATCGCTCCGTCGATTCTTTCAAAATTCCGAAGCAGCCTTGTGCCCTGAAGAGTGGAGAAACAACCCCCAGAACCCACCCCACTGAAGATTCCAACTGAATCCTAGATCCCACCAGAACTAGACAAGGCCTCTGGAAACTGCAGTCTGGCAAGCAAGGGAGCTGAGAGTCGATCTCCTGAAGGTGCTGAGCACTTTACTTGCCTCGTTGGGAGATAATGGATTCTCCACTTGAGTTGGATGAGGCAGTAGCGCGTAACGAACTCACCATCAAAAATGCTCTGGAGGATTCTTCCTGCGAAGAACCTGCTCCTAAATTTCATGACGAATTTCCTCTGAGGATTGAACATCTCATACGCGAGATAAATCGTTACCAAAGGAGTCTGTTTCCTGCGGACAGAATTCGAGCTAACGAATTGAATAGGGAGGTATGCATTCTTCTTTGGGTCTATGCATGACCCCATTTTGACTCATGAATTGACAGTCAAAAACCATTGCTGATAAGTCTAAGGAATCTGGAAGTGTTATATCGACAATTCAGTGGCGAATCCAATAATGTAACGGAAATCAGGGGTTTCCTCAAAAAAATACAGAACTCAGTTTTTCATGTTATTTTGGGACATCCTGTATTTGAATAGATTTTTTTCTAGAATGTGCATTATTGTGGGACCTATAGTTTATGAAAAAATCAAGTCGATAGCTTGCACAGAAAAAAGTTATTGAGCTTGCACACACCCCTGGGTCACCCTGTATACGTGACTGGTTCTTCGAGGCTTTTATAGCCGATCGACCAATAGGGCAGTAGTTTTTCAAATCACGTGCGTATCATGTATTGTCAGGATCATTGTTTATCCCCAGTGACTTGCACATTCAAATTTTGTTTGAAAGTTACGGAAGCGAAATGCATCCATAATTTTTTTTTATATTTGTGAAATTCATGTTTTTGAAGTGATGTAATTGAATATGGATTTTCTGTGAAATCTGAAAATATAATAAAATTTTCTCAACGAGTTATACATTTTCAGGTGTTAATAGCTTTGGCTTCGGAGGAAGTAACAGCCACGCACTAATCAGAGCTATGACGAAAGGAAAAGTCAACGGTGGAATTCCAAAAGACGACCTTCCAAGGCTAGTTTGTGTTAGCGGAAGAACTCCCGAAGCTGTCAGCTCATTACTTGATACAGTTGACTCAAAAACACTAGATGCTGAATATATCTCCCTTCTAAATAACGTATTCAGGTGAGATAGAAAATAATAATTTTCACGAGTGTGAAGGTATGTATTGCCAACATTTTTTCAAACCATATATTTTTGGAAATCAATGTAGGACATGATGTAGTAAGGGAAGTACAACACTATGTGCCTATTCAAGGAATAGCATTCTGATATCTTGAAAGCTATGACATGTCATAATTATTAGAGATATTGTCTCCACCATATGTCTTTACTGTATGTGGCCATCATGGCTTTGAAAGTGGTAGCTCTACGATAACCAGATGATGAAACATACCATCAACAGAACAAACATACAACATTTAATACCTTGATGGATATATACAACAATAACTATACTTACACCCAGAACTATCTATACAACGCTGCCAGAATGGCAACTCGCTAGTTGAGAGTATATTCTCGACCTTATTCAAATATGGAACTCTGGAACTACTTTCTCTTTGTGGTATCACTCATTATATATCATATCTGACCGTCGAACCTGATCTATCCTAAAACAACTCAAAGTTCAATAATGTTCGAACGAATCAAATATTATAAACAACGAAGTGTGGCATAACTCTGGACAAATAAAACATGGGTTAGATTTTCCTGAATTCATCATATCTGACATGGGCCTCTCCCTTTTGAACGAAGGCCCCTATCATTGACTCCGATTGGAATTCACATGATAAAAGATGAATAGTTTTACAAAAAAAAAAAAACTGACTCGAAACTAAACACAATCCTATGATCTCTTTCAAGTTTCTCCTTTCCGACAGCTAAACAAAAAAAAACATTTTAGATATTCGAATTCCCACCCATCTGCTTCTCTCTTTGGGCCACCCTGGTATTGGATTCGGAAGCACATTTTGTATCGCTGCTTGGACTTCTTGCTGTTCATCCCTTGATGCTGTTTTTAGATTCCCCCACAACTATAGGCTTCGTTTCAGCTCGCTAAAATTGTTTTTATGAGGATGGTGTCATAATTGGCATTTTCTTCTTCCATGGCTATCACCTCAGATTCAGAATAGGCTCTCGAGTAGGTTTTTCGCTGGATGCTTTTTCCTGGACAGACTCCCGTTTTGACTATAGGATCGACATCGATGAACCAGTTCACTGGATCAATTCGACTTGTTTGATTCAACATTGTTATGACAATTGGATCAATTGTTCAGTATTGCATCGCAACCAGTTTATCCAGAATTCTCCAAATTTGGTTCAAAATGATTTCCCAATTGAGGATGATTCGAAGATTACAAATTTTTCAGACCCAAGTGCTACACATACAACCACCATTTTCCTCTTTGTCGCAACAAGTGACAGAAAATGAAGTTTCCCAGTTGACATCGAACAAACGTTGTAGTAAACCCATGGAAAATGTGAAATAAAAATAATTGTTGAATAAAACTAGTGAAGTTTATTGGATCCAGAGGAAAACAATCTTCGATTCAAGGCTTGAATGTTGAATGCTTTAATAGTAATAATGATGAAGTAATAGTAATAATGATGAAGTTCAATAGTAATAATGATGAAGTCTCCTACAGTAAAACACTCCGGAAGCAAAATACCTCTCCATTCGGATTTCCGGGCGAGAGGTACTCGAGGGGACTCAACATTGAAGATTAATTTTTGCAACATCCGCGGACTCAACAAGAACATCAATGACGTCCACCATCACCTACAGACGAAAAAACCGTCCAGCAACAAGGTCCATATGCTTTGTCCTGGTTACGAACTCCATTCTCGATTCAGGTTCAAAGGTGGAGTCTGCCTTTACGCTAAGGCTAACCTTTCATGCCAGCGTGAAGAGAGTTTGGAACCGAAAGACTTTGATGTGATGTGGTTCAAGCTATCTGATACGAATAGAAGTTTGTGCCCCACTTGGAAACTCTGATCACACCCTCATCTCCACAACATGCCCTTTCCATTTACCATCGAGCTGCACAATACCACCCCGTCTCATGTGGCATTACAATTCGGCCGACTGGGAAGGTCTTCGTATGTTTTTCTCAGGGTTTCCATGGAAGAGAGTTTGTTTCTCTTCAGTAGATCCAACACGATGTGCTGAGACAATTTCTGAAATCATCATATTGGGGATGCAAACCTACATACCGAATACCGAAAGAAGAACATCATCCGATAAGACCTGGTTTAACAGAAACTGCTCTAGAGCTGTGGCTTCCAAACAGGCAGCATACCATCGATGGCTAAAAAATCCGGGCCCTGAGACCAGAGCAGCATATGTCGAGGCTAGAGGCATATGCAAAGAGACAATAGAATGCTAAAAAGATGCCAACAATGCCAAAATAAGATCAAAACTTGCTGAATGTCCTAACGGATCCCGTTCATTTTGGACTTTCGCCAAAGCTGTGGGAAGAAACTTCACTTCCAGCTCATTTCCTCCTCTAACCAAAGAAGATGGAACACTAGCAACGACTGCCCAGGAAAAAGCCAATATCTTTGCGCACCTATTTGCTGGAAATTCCACTCTGGATTCATCGGGAAAACAACCCCCGAACATTACACCTATTGACAGTCACATGCCCGAGATCACCTTTCGCCAACGTACTATCAAGAAGATTTTGCTGGGTCTCAACACCAACAAAGCCTGTGGATCTGACGGAATCCCGCCGATTGTTCTCAAGAAATGTGCCCACGAACTAACACCTGTTCTTTGCAAGTTGTTCAAACACTCTTACAATTTGGGGGTATTTCCGTCCAATTGGAAAATTGCAAGAGTACAGCCAGTCCCTAAAAAAGGCAAAAAGGCCCTACCTAGCAACTACAGACCTATCGCACTGCTATCTATTATTTCAAAGGTCATGGAAAAAGCCATCAACATCGAGCTCATGAAATATCTGGAAGACTCAGGAATTGTCAACGATAGGCAATATGGCTTCCGCCATCAGAGATCAACTGGTGACCTGCTCGCTTACGTCTCACATATATGGCAGCTATCTATTGAAAAGTATGGAGAAACTTTAGCTGTGGCATTAGATATCTCCAAGGCGTTCGATCGAGTTTGGCACCAGGGACTCCTCGCCAAGCTTCCGTCTTATGGCTTGCCCCCTCAGCTGTGTTCTCTGCTTGCTAGTTTTCTCTCAAACAGGTAGTGGTCGATGGAGTTTCATCTGACACTCTACTCATAAATGCTGGTGTTCCGCAAGGATCTATTCTCGCACCAACACTATTTCTACTTCACATCAACGACCTGTTGAAAGCAACTTCATGTCCAGTACACAGCTTTGCCGATGATAGTACCCTCCATACCGCTTTCTCTTCCAGGGCCCCTATATCAGCCCGTGAAACCAGAAATGAACGAGGAAGAAATGTTAATAATATAAATATGGACTTAGCAACAATTCTCGAGTGGGGATCTAATAACTTGGTAGAATTCAATGCAAACAAAACACAAGCATGTCTTTTCTCTAGAAAAGCCGATCTCACTGATGCCTAACATAACTTTGTCAGGAGTAACCATACCACTGAAGTCATCCATATCGATGCTTGGTATTACTATCAGCAATAACCTTTCCTGGGAAAATCACGTGAGGTCCATTGCCAAAAGTGCATCCCAAAAACTTGGTTTTGTTTCGTGCCAAGAGCTATTTCACCACCACCCAGCTGCTTATGATCTATAAGGCACAGATCCGACCTGTCCTGGAATACTGTTCCCATATTTGGAGCGCGGCACCTAAACATATCCTGAGGCTATTGGATTCTGTCCAAAAAAGGGCAATTCGTCTCGTCGGTGATGCCTCGCTTACAAACTCGCTCACTCGTCTGGAACACCGTAAAAAAGTTGGCGATTTGTCTCTATTTTATAGATATTTTCATGGGCGATGCTCTTCTGAAATATCAACAATCGTTCCTGCTTTGGCAGTCTCTTCGAGACTAACCCGTCAAGTTCAGTCATCACACCCCTTCTTGGTCACTTTGGAGACCTGCAGAACATCACTTTTCAAAGACTCGTTCATCCAACGAGGCTTTGGAACTCATTGCCTAGGGAGGTGTTCCCCGAGGCATACAACCTCCAGAAATTTAAGAAGAACACCAACTCCTACCTTCTTTCCCTTGGTTCCCACGATGTTCTCTGAACATTACAGGATATCCCTTTTCGTGGAAACCAGAACATAAAAAAAAAATGTAGAGATCACACAGGTTTGATTATCTTGATATGGAAGGTGAAGTTTTTATTTGTAAATTCTAGATGCAGGAAAAATTCTGACATTCATTGCGCCATACAAATATTGATATTATGATGTTTACTATTTGTGACGTTTCCGGGATTGCGTATGACGGATTTTTTCCAAAATGCTGGCTGAATTTTGTCATTTACAGGCTGATTCAGAGTGTATGCATTTCGGAAGTTCAAACTTCCATTATCAGCACGATTACAGAGAGTCTACAGAAATGTTAAAGATAGAAAATTACAATGAGAGGAGTCGTAAATGAACACAATTACTTGACAAATGGTCATCATAAAGAAATAAAAAACAAATGAAAAAAAAATTCCATCATCTACACTTGACATATAGGTTTTTATTTCTATTTCGTGTATAACGATGAGAATAACAAAAAGAAAACAAGAGCCATCGTATTCATACGAGGCATAGTGATATACTGACTATCAGTTGTTGAAGAAAAGAGCGGATATCGTGCTTTTTGCTTGATGAGATATAAGAACCTTCAGATAATTCATCCCATAAATTAGATTGGTGTGTGGCGTTGTGATGAGGAGAAATATTACTGGAGTTCACAAAGAGACGTTTCTGAATAAAAAGGCAGATTGAGTTGATGGTCAATGGATGGAATATGATCTTATAGTGAGGAACTTATTTGAAGAACGATGGAAAATGCATTGGATTGGTATACGTTTTTTGGGGCACAGAGATGTTAGAACATTCGTCAGGAGTTGAATGAAATGTAAGGATTCAAGAAATGCAATTTATTCGAATTTCCAGTTTCCAGTTTTTTTTTCCTTGTATATCTCCAAAATTTCCAGAAGGTTCAATCTGGTATTTTTTGGGCAGTAATAAGGAAAGTCTTCATGTTTTTCTTTGTCGAAATTCGTTTGTCCTGAAGTTAGGAAGTGATGGGCGAAGAATGATTGAGTATAAGTGATGTCAGTATTCTGATATTCGGCTCATGCCGACTATAGGAGGAGCACCAAAAAAGAAGGTACTGTACAGGTTGGTTCAGTCGATACTGCTCTACGGAGCACCGATATGGATCAACGCGCTTAATAGGAAGAACTACAGAATTATGATCAAAAACTGCCAGAGGACAGAGATTAGTATCAGTTGCAGCAATAAAAGTTGTGTCCCATAACCTAAGTAGCCCAAGAGAGAGCGAGACTTCACCGCAAGGGGCAACAAAATGAAGTGAGAGCTGGGGAAAAAAGCGACCATGGTATACTGGCAAAACGAATGGAAAGAAAACACCACGGTGGAACAGTGGACAGAGAGACCAGTCAAAAACGTCGAAGACTGGACAGACTGCAGATACAGGAGGGCGAAGTATTTTTTCACTCAATTCCTGACAGGTCATGGTACCTTTGGAGATTATAAGGTGAGGTTAAAAAAAACAAAAAATGGTACTGCGGAAACGATGACTTTCCCGAACAACACACAATATACAACTGCGCGAGATGGAAGAGGGAAAGGACAGCCCTTGAGCTAGACATTGTGGTACGCATAAGTCTGGATGACACAGTTGACTTAATGATAAACAACAACAACAGGAACTGGAACAAGATCCATTCATATGTGAAAGCGATGCTCCCCACAAAGCAACGCGGAGAGAGGAACAACTTCAATCAAACTCATGATGAACAAAAGAAAAATAAAGAGAATAAAAGGATCCATGGTTAGCCTAAGATGTCCAGACCCTGGACTATCAGAGCTGGAGTAATTTGGAGTCATTTGGTGCCAAGCGGTACCACCCACCCTTATTCCCCCTTACCAAAAAAAGTGTTCAGATATTTTTTCATTCTGTCGGAAAACTTCCCTCCTGTTTGGCTAATGTATATATTGGGCATTAAGGGGATATCAGTCTATAGTTATAAGTTTTAGGGAGTTCTTTGAGGAATTTGGATATTATTACTGGACATTTATTTGGCAATTGAGGTATCGTTATATGCCTGAATATAATATAAATCAATAGGAATTCAGAAGATGTTCAACATCTCAGCGAAATGAACTCAAAACTTCAATATATTTAATCGAAAACGAAGAATAAATCAAACTGCAATCAGATTGAATTCATTGATGTGTTATGAATGTGAATTATATCATGGATCTACTAAGAATATACGGGATATTTCTATTTCTAATATTTTTAAAAGCAAAACTTTTTTTTTTCAGGTGTTTCATTCCAAATCACCGATATGCTGGGTATTCGATAGTTTCCAAAACCGGTGTGGATAGGGGATCAATGAGTAGAATCACACTGAAAAAATCACCAATATATATGGTGTTTGGGATTTTGGAGGATTGGTATTCAATTTACGAACAATTTTCCCTAATTCCCATATTTGCTGATTCCGTCCAAAGGTGAGTAAGGAAATTTTGAGTCTGAAAAATTCCGACATGTGTCAATTCAAGGGTGCAAGGTTTCTTCGAGAAGGATGGAATCAAAATAAATAACACGATTTTGAACCCTGATCAAGAAGTAAGGAAGTCATACGTTATTTTAGGAAGCTTGACAATACACTTATGTTTGGCGGATGTTTTGAAAAAAATATGTTTACCAATCACAGGAGTGATAGGCTATTCCTTTGGAGAGCTCATTCGTGCCTACTATGATGGAGTTTTGGACTTGGAGACAGTCCTTGCTTGTGGATGTATTTTGAATGGTGAACCAGTGCAGAACTATGAACAGGTGAAATATATATATATATATATATATATATATATATATATATATATATATTGTTATGTTATGAAAAACCAGTTATTTTCAAAAAAAAAAATTTCATAAAAAACCCATAAAAAAAAATTACAAATTTTTTTTAATTATAAAATACTAATTTCTTTATAACCTTGTATAATATGAATAGATAAAAATATACAAATACTATAACACAATCAATTTCATACACTGTCATAATGATTATAACCCATAATTGTTCAAAAGACAACAAAATAGTCTACATTTACAAAATCATCCTGAATAAAATGTGATCAACAAAATTATAAGCTTGAAACATACAGTATATGAAATTGTATCTGACTGAGAGTAGCCAATGGGAGAACAACAAATTTCTTGATGACAATAGCCAATCAGGGAACAGTATGGTCAAATGTAGGATTTGAAATTGTGAGAAAATAAGAACGAAAAAGTGTCGGAGACAATTATCCCTGAATATTGTACATAGTTTATAAGAAAGGAGAAATAGTTTTATTTATAAGTTTCGACAAATAACCCCAAAACAGTGAAAATGTGACAATATAGTGCGCGAATTCAAAAATTCAAATCAGAGGGAATGAGGAAAAATGGTATCCAGGAGACGAAAAACAAAGCCAGAGGAAGACATTAAAAATAATTTGAAAAAGAATGCCACGTTTTGTTTGGAGGAAAAGAAAAATTTAGTAATTTCAAAAAGATAAGCAGCAAACAACATTACCTTGTATGTACTCCATATACAAGTATTCCAAAGCTGAGTTTTGGATTTGTATGGTTCCTTCTTTGGTATTGGAGTTCCTGAGAGCATTGGATTGAAAGGGTATCCAAATTCTGAGTGTGTATTGAACAGCGACAGTTCCAGCGGCAGGTATAAACTTTCCTAGTGCACATCACGAACTGAACAACTCCACTAATAACTCATATCACATCAGAAGAACTTTATTTAATTTGATTTTGAACAATTAAAGAAATTTTCACTTTCAACGTAAAAGTGAGGTTGTGTATATTTTACACATGACCTTTTCTCATGATTATCCATGAAGATTTGTAGATTGACCATAAAATAAGTCATCTATCGTAGGCCGGGTTAATTTAAGTTTTCCTGAATAAAGGAAATAATTGCTTTTTGATACTTTGTCGTTTGTTTTCCACAATGATCAACAATCATACTTTTAACCATTGAATATATTGAAATTTGACATCAAGCAGTGGCTAGTGGCTCAATTGCCTGAACCGGCTATCTGAGACAAGAGGCGTACCAACTGAGTTTAGCTGTGGTAAGGAAAGTGATAACAATTGGCAGCAACGTGACGATTGAACAGTGACGTTAGCTAGCAATTATTATCACATTGCATAAATAATATTATACAGGGCGAGCAGGGGTGGCGGCACTTGGGCACGGCGGGTTCTGGCGCACCTCTCCGGTCATCGGTTACTCCCGCCACATGGTCCCGCACCTGTCATAGGTGAGCGGATGACTGTTGGCCAGTGGCTGTGAATTGGGGGTAAAATGGGGGTTGGCCCACCGGGGAAACGTGTTCCGTGACGGAATCCTGGCGGCGTCGGTAGACGTCAAAGGTCAAAATGGCAACGTCAGACTTCAAGGTACCGTTGACGGGTCGATTGGTGACGGAATGTATACCTCAACGGTCGTTGGTGGGTTCATGACGGGGTGGCCGCTGACGGCGGTGGAGGTTTGGTGGCGGATTCGGCGATTGGTCCAGCTAGTGGGTGCGTACGTCGCTGAAACAGTGGTGCGTGGCAGAGGTGTGGTGGTCCATGGCTTTGGACCGTGGGAAATTGGGGGTTGGCCCACCGTGGCTTTGGCCTATGGGAAAATTTGGGGTCATACAGAGTGGCTCAAATTACCATGAAATACATGAATTCATATACGTTTTGTATACAGGGTGTACCAAAAAAGTCGATGTCACCGATTCAGCTGATTTTCAACGAGGCAATGTGAATCGATGTACTTGAGCCATTTTAGCACGTGAAAATCGATTAAAAAAATAAAAAATCCAGTTTCCGTCCTATCATAGCAAGTGAGGTGTCAAATGAAAGGAGAACACCCATATAATCTAAATTCACCAAGCTCCGCCCTCCAACTTTATC
>JAFIRS010006103.1:0-42795 GCA_018342105.1 Gonioctena quinquepunctata | reverse complement strand
AGTAAGACTGTATGAAAATATGATTATTTCACCTTATAAAATACACTCACTGAATTGAGAAACTTCTGTACTCTGTATTCACTCTGATGATATTATCTAACATCTGATTTCTCATCAACGACTCCACACATTTTTATAAGAGGCATCCCCACTCCATTTCCAGTAGATGGGACTGTGAAGGTCATTACGCACTTGAGCATCAACACACTCATCAATACTCGCAGTTCACTCTTAGCTCTCTCACAGGATGAATGCCCTTCTCGCTTGGAGAGTACAAGGATTCATGAAGGTCATGACTACACAGAATATGTATGCCTACACCACAACTTTAGTCAAGGTCAAACAAACATCGAGATCAAATCTTTTGGTTGCCGAAACAATCCCAACATCAAAACTCAAGGTCAAATCTCAAAGTCAAAACTTAATGTTATGAATCTCAAGTTCATATTCAAGGTCAAGTCGAGTCTCAAAGTCGACCAAACCCAATATCAAAACTCAATGACAAATCTCAAAGTCAAATCTCAAGGTCAAACACACACACATTGCACACCTGCAACCATTCACGGTCACACGTGACGTCATAGTGGTGGGGGGAGAGCCAGAACCGGCTTAAATCTCCTACTTATACTAGCTTGGCTACTGCTAGAAGAAGAACTATTCGAATTTCTCTCAATAAAATAATGAGGTGATGTACTCACCTGGAAATGTTCTGCACAAAAGCATATACTTCCGCTTTTTACAAAAGTTTTATTCACTGTCTCGAGCCATTTCTTACGACGCCCGTCATATTTAGGTGCATGAAAAAATAGTTTTTTTGGAATTTCACTGGTGGTCAGACAACCAGGCATATAGCACTCTTTAGATTTTCACAGTTATTAAAATCAGAAAATTTTTCAATACGAAACATTCATGGAAAGCTTGTTTGTTTGCAGCAGATCTCTGCATATCTCGGGTCTCGTATCAGATATATGCAAGAGAAAGAGCTGGAGAGAGAAAAACTATCGATAATATTCTAGTCCGTGGAGCAAACGATTATGGAAAAATTACCTATCAGAAAAAAAAAACAAGTGATATTAGCACATATACTTCCCAATTACAGTGTAACTCATCGTACATGAAAAGGCTCATTTTTTCCCCAAAAAATCAATTAATGGTTTAGATTCTTTCAAACGGATGTTATCATTGAAATATCTAACAAGAATCATGTAACTCTTGGTAATTGCTATTCAGAAGACCTGAACCTTCGATAGTGAAGTGGAGTAATTGCTGATGAATGGATTTCATGATGTTTGATACAGTTTCACTTGGAGAAGTGTAAAGGATAATGATACAAAGGTTGACACCACGAACAACAGCAATGTCATGTTTTTCATTATAATCATTTTGATAATACATTTTCAGTTAATTTCATAACGTAAACAATGAATGTACTTGTTTATTGATAACTATTCATTATATGCAACCTCATTATATTGATTGAGAGGAAGAACTCCAGAATATGAGGAATTTAAGATCTCTTATTTGACTCTTTCATAACATTTTCTGTTCTCACCATGTAACATTGTTGTAGATGAGTTATTATAATTCTTGATTTCATTTGATTGCACATGAGGCTTGAATCAGATCAATGGATACTTCAAATTCCTTTTGTTACACGAACTTTAAGGCATTGGAATGGTTTTCATGATTAAGTGAAATATATTGTTATTTTTTTTCATGATTTCTAGTATAAATTCAAGCTGGAGCCCAGCTTCCACGGGGTCATGAAGCATGATATTATTGAATCCAAAATCCAAATGTTTTCTCTCTCGAAGATCACAAAAGCATTTCAGTTCCTGTCATGCACTCATTTGTACCTTATAATGAAAACAATACCCTGTATAGAACATTGCAGATAGAAATAGCAGGAACTGAGGTGTAGAATTACATCAATTGAACACGATCAGCGAATAATGCTGATCAAAGAACTCACGATGACCTGTCGAGAGGGGTATTCAATATGAAGTCCTGACAATAATTGATGAGAATAGAACAGACAGTTGATGGCGAGTTTTAATCGAAAAAACATCGAAAAAAATCGGTGGATGACAGACACTTCTCCTTACGGCTCCCATAATGGATATAATGATGAAACTACTTTGTTTCACTATTTCTCATTCGTTTCAATAAATCTTGATTTTTTTAATGTGTTTTTTACCTGATCAACTTTACCACTATTCTCGGAGCCGCACTGCAAGCCAACACTTCAGGGTTGTTAAATGTGTTTCAATATTAAAATATGTGTTGTGGACTTGAAAAAAGTTTCGACAATATTCTATGCGGACTTCAGAAGAAAAAATAATCAGATAAATTAATGAAAACTCTTGGGCAGCAAGACATCATTGTATGGTTAATTGTTTCATTTAAGTGTGAAATGCTGTTGGAATTAAGCCATTTCAATTTAATCCAGCAATATTCTTCAATGTTTTTTAATAATTTATTTCGTTTTTGTTTTTATCACTTCGTCTTTTGGAAAATATTCACTCACATATCGAATACTAAAAAAACAAAAAACTCCTAAAGCCGGGATCCAACGGCGCGTAAAGTGGCAATCCTGGGATGACGGTTCAGTGTCAAGGTTGGCGCAACGAAATGTGTCGGGCCGTCCCCACGGCGCATGTAGAATCGCGGTTTCTGACGTGGACACACAACGGTTGTAGTCTGTTGTACGCCAGCAATGTTGGCGGTGAAAATTTTAATAATTCAGACTCATTTGCTTTTTAATTCGCTTCCAGGTATCATGAATTAAATTCCTGTTTTTATTGTTTGCATCCTGTGAGTTCCAAATAATCGGCTCGGCTTCATAGAGGGATCAAAATTCTAACACTACTTCGTTCAACCACTCCATGGTGGAAATTACCACGGCACTGACAGTACCACACTCCTAACCACGTCGCTGGAGCGGTTTACACGTGTTGAGCGCCATCGTCCGAGCTCCTTTGAACCGTGTTCATTTACCGACAGATGACGGGACTCACCGCGCCGACCGAACATCGCCAAGCCTGCCCTATCCGACGGCGCGTGAATTGGCAAGTTTGGCGCAAGGAGTGCCACTTCACACTGCAAGTTATTCATGTAAAAAATAACCAATTAGAAACATTTTGAAACGTAAAAAATAAATTCGAGTCATGGCGACGAAAGCTTGTCGAGCGAAGTGTGCATAAAAGTAGTTACCAATTAATTCGATTGGGAAGTGATTAGTTGGTAAGTAAGAACTTATCGAAGTATTTGATTTTCACAAATTGTTCATGAAAGTATATACCAATGAATTCCATTGGATACTGAATGGTTGGTGAGTGACACCTTGTCGAAGTATTAAATTTATCACAATTCGCGCGACAAGCTTTTTGAAACCAAATAAGTCAACAAAAAATTATAAAAATGATCAAATCATTGTCAGCGATAACTCGAATTCATTTTATACCTTTCAGTACACGGCTTGAATGGAAGCTAGTCTTTAAAAAGTTTTTTATTAGTTATTTTATTTTTTGCTTTTTAGTTAGTTCGCCTTGATCTGTTCATTTCTAATAGAGCATCGTTATTACAAGTTATCTTCCCTGTATGTTTGAGCTGAAAGAAAGCATGATCTTCTACCCCAAAAACTCCTTCACACCAATTTTGAATAGAATCTGATCATAATCACAGAACTCGTCCGTCACACAGTGACCTGACTAATTAGATATTTGAATGACCCCAAGAATACGCCGCATTTTTCTGAACGTTACCGAGGGTTGATTTTGTATAATTTTGGAGCGTAAGCACCGTAAGTCTGAGGAAAAAGAGTAGGAACAGTTGATCGGCTATAACTGAGGCAGAAATCGTTTTTGGAAAGAACCCAAAACATATACGTGTAGGGTACTCATTGCAGAATAAAATCTCAAGGCCATTTTGGTATATGCAATAAAAAATCCAAATAAACCTTATTCTGAGAGAAGTTCTGAAAAAAATATGCAATATTTGATGTTTTCCTCATTGAATTCTATGAAAATCAAGGAATAATTCTTAAAATAATACTGTAACACTGTAACAAAACTTCTTGTGTATAGTATTCATGATGAAAATGAAAGAGCTTTCCATTATAAGTGGTTTGACGTCAGTTGGAAAAATCGGTTGAGAAACAAACAAATTACAAACAAAAAATGTATATATATTTTTATTTGAATTCGTGTCGTTTGGAAAATTAATTTTCACTTCGACTATGATTTATTGCATTCATATACAGCAACCTTATCAAAATTGGAAAACATAATATATTTCGTCTCACTCTACTACTTTCCTAAATAATCTACGAAGTATTGAAAATTATTGAAACCTGAAAGATACTTAATAATTATATGTTTATTAGTAAGTAAGTTTGTTATATCCATGTGTATTCCAGTTATAGAATCCGACCGATAAATATAAAAATATAAATATAAAAATGAAAAAAACAGATGGTGCGGCCAGTCGGAAAGGTAGATTTCATTATTAATTTTATTTTTTTAATCTGAAATTGCCATCAATTAAGCTAACAAATATAACTGATATTTATGCACTGACTTTGAAATCGAGAAATGTTGAAATACAATGATATTCTGTTCGTCGGCGGAAGAACAACTCAAATAGTATTGACATGATCGAATTAACCATAAATGAAAGGAGCATATGGGGCAAACAAAAATTATTCTTATGAATTGTAATTAACAGCGATTGTATTTGTGTGTACACCTTAGCGAAAAACTTTTAGAATGAGAGTTGTAGAGCTCATGGAGCTTAATCAAAAGACCTGTAGTTTGTCGATATTGGTATGAAAATGAGAGATTGAGATTTTTTCCAATCTTCCAACAGCTGCCATTTTGAAACTACTCGTTTGATTTGGCCAATCTTCAAATTTGTTGAAAAATATTTTTTAGTCGAATTTTGTTCAATTCGGTTAAAAAATGTGGCCTCTACTTTGTTGGCAAATTTCGTTATATTCCATATATATATATATATATATATATATATATATATATATATATATATATATATATATATATATATATATATATATATATATATATATATATATATATATATATATATATATATATATATATATATATATATATATATAACCTTCGAACTGATGGTATTTTTGGGTTCTAGCAACCATGATCAACAAAGATTTATCAATTTTTTTTGAAAGTTCTGTTGCGATGACGAGAACAATAGGTAGTATTCTATTGAAATCTACCTTGAATTGTTTTAAAAAAATAACAATAACTTACAGTTCCAGAATTTGGAAAATATCGTATTCTACAACTGGAAAATGATACACCGCTATTCGTCATGAGAATAAAATGCCAAATTTATAAGCATTACCTCTGTTCATAGCGTATCGTTCATAAATTGTTTCAAGACATTGAAAAAAAGTAGACCGATACTGATAAAAAAATCTGACTTGTCCACCATCTTGTGTATCAAAAATGATAAATCAGTACTGATTTTCAATTCACAGTGAATAAATTTCCCATAAACAAAAAATTATCAAAATCTGATATGAGCAACCAAAAAAATCATGTATTTATTCTCAGAATATGTTTATCGCGCCTGCTCGGTATGAATATGAAAAGGCATTATATGTTGAAAGTTAGGCTAAGGTAATACCTATCGAAACCAAAAAAGGTTTTTTTTTAAATTAACGAAAAAACATCTTTTGTCAGTTTTTTGGCCAAGCCAGATCACTGTGCATCATCCTGAAGTCACCTTCTTGAATTGATAGATTCGGACAAAACATTCATAATATCCAAACCTGAAAACCCCTACATACCAATTTTGAATGAAATATGACTATTATCAGAAATCTCGTCCTCCATCTTGGGGCTGCCATCTTAAATTCATAAATTTTGACAAAAAATCCATATTATTCGACCACAAAAACCTCCGTATACAAATTTTGAATCGAATTGGACCATTATCACAAAACTCGTCCTCCATCGTGAAGCCGTCATCTTGAATTTGGGAATTTTAACAGAAAATCCATAATCTCTGACCCTGAAAGCCTCCACATATCAATTTTCCATCGAATCGGACTATAATTACAAATCTCCTCTGCCATCTTGGAGCCGCCATTTTGTTTTTTCTCTAACAAAAACTTTATAAAGCATTGTAAAAATTCACATGCAAGATTTGACCCCAACAAACGAACTACCAAGTGAAACTATTTAAAAGCTTGTAATGATACACACCGGCTCATTTTATGCATGTATTCTTCCGTTACGCTAAAGTGGTCCAAAGCATTCAGTTGCCCCGTAGTACTCGCGCCTGAAAAAGTTTAACCAAAAGAAAACTTTTTTTCAGGTTTTTCCAACGTATTCGCCCTTATATCTCTGAAAATACTGAAAATAATTGTGCTATGGAGATGATTAATTTTTTCTTGAAGTGGATACAATTGCAATCCTGAACACGTAAGTATAACACTTGTTGATTTCGAGTATATATTTTTAGGAATTAAGAAAAACTGTAACACCCAGTAGATGTTACAATTTCGTTCAATACTAGTTTGGTCCGAGGTTGATTTATTTATTGAAATTGTTCCTGAGAAATGATTTGATTTTTCATGAAATGTTTAACGAAAGTACTCATTGATTCGTTGAAAATATAAACAGGATGTTCATAAAATCAGATGTGGAATCATCTACGACTGGAATATAAACCTTAGTCACTATCTTCCATCGTCAAGATAACCTCTTGTGGGGTATTCATTTTGAGTTAGGGCCTTTTCAGAATATCTATCAGATATAGTTCAATGTCCAGCGTGGCTTTAGCCGGGAAAGTAGTTGTTTTCTGTTAGACAGTCACAAAAAATAACTTCATTTTAATCGTGGATTTTTCAATTCACAGAAAAATCTTTCTATCAATATTCAATTATTCAGAGTCTATCCACTGAACTCATAATTCTGCTTGGAAAGTTTTCCATATCTTTCGCTAACTTCAAATGTAATTTTCAGTGTTTCAGTTATCGACAAAAACATTATTCTTACCTAACCCTTACTTCAATACACCACCGAATAAGTTAGTTTATGATGATAGGTTTAGCTAGATAACTATTTGAATCCCTAGTTGAAGGAACAAGATCGTCCTGCAAGAGTTATGTTTTGCAATCAACTTTCAAATTATGAAAACGAAATGAAGTGAAAAATTTTGATCTCACACTTATTTGAGAAGTAGAGTATATAACGATATCTTTGTTACGGGGTAAGTATGAGGAATGTACTATTGGTTGAAGATTGTTATTCTGTATGTACTTTCTCACCTGGTATCTGTATTTTATCAGATTCAATATTCAAACGCATACAAGAATTACTCCTACAGAAAGCGTTTTAACTACTGAGACTGCCTAGTAATGTTACTGGAAGCCAATTTTCGGAAACAGATGTTCGAAAACCCAAAGAAATTGGAATCACATCAAAATTTTTATGCTGAAACCTCATTTTGTTTTTTGTTCATTGACGAAACCAAAAAGGAGGAGGTTCTCTATTCGACCCGTATATTTTTTTTTCCATAATATTTTTTTATGTATGATCACGCATAACTTTTCACTGAGGCGTCCGATTCCGATAATCCACCCCTAAGGGTAGGAAATGAAGAATATTGATCACTCACCCTCTGAACTCTGGTCCGTTAACCGATTCTATCAGGCATAACTTTGTACTGGGTTCTTCGATTTGGATGATTCTTTCTTCAATAAATAGGGTATACCTTATTTTCGGATTTCGAGAAGAATTAGCCACCCTTACGGGTGGAAAAATAGGGGATAATTGGTTTTCATCAGTGAACATTGGCATACACATACGTAGTTGACAATGACAGATCGCTACTGACATTATTCTTGTTTCACATCCGTCAAAATCAGTATATTTCATGAGAGGATGGAATGATATACAAAGTAATGAAATAAATCAACCAGAACAACGAAAATAATTTATATTACAACAAATAGTAACAGTTGATAATCATATTATTTAACTGGTAATAGTTGAAGTAAGGTGGGTAAGTAAGTATTTTGGAAGTAATAAAAAAACAAGTAGGTAGTAATTGGTAGATTTTAGCCACAAAAAATTGAAAAATAAAAACTTTTCAACAATAAATTAAATCGACGAAATACGGAACTGGAAAGTAAAAAATAAAAACTTTTTAACAAAAAATTAAACCGACGAACAAATCAACTGAAAAGCAAAAAATAAAATAAACCTTCTTAGTCTAAATGATAATTGAGCTCCTAAACTAATGTAAGTTACTGATTTCGAGTCGGCGCCAAATAAACTAGCAATTGAATTAGGTGAAGCGTAAAATGATGGCAGCGAGATGCACGGCTGCGTTTTGATGACTTCTTTCATAGATAATGATCTTCGATAATTGTTTGTTTGGCGCCGACTCAAAATCAGTTACTTACATTAGTTTAGGAGCTCAATTATCATCAAGACTAAGGAAGTTTATTTTATTTTTTGCTTTTCAGTTGATTTTTTCGTCGGTTTAATTTTTTGTCAAAAAGTTTTCATTAAACGCTTTATATTAGCTTCACTTGTATGTTTGTAACCGTATGTTTGTAACCGACTCCTTTGGGCGCGATTTTGATCCACTTCCAGATGTACGAATAATTTGAAATTTGGCAGGCGTACATAATTCCGGTGACAATGCATTGAGGAATTTTTATTTGGAAAAAAAAACAAAATGACGGCTCCAATATGGCGTACCAGTTTTGTGATTATGGTCCGATTCGCTTCAAAATTGTTATCTGAGGGTTTTTGTGGTCAGAGATTATGATTCTTTTGTCAAAACTAAAACATTCAAGATGACGGATCCAAAATGGTAGACGAGTTTTGTGATTATGGTCCGATTCTATTTAAAATTGGTATATGGGGGTTTTTGGGGTCCAATATTATGATTCTTTTGTGAAAATTGGGAAATTCCAGATGGCGGCTCCAAAATGGCGGACGAGTTTTGTGATTATGGTCCAATTCTATTCAAAATTGGTATGTTGAGGTTTTTGGGGTCGGAGATTATGATTATTTTGTCATAATTGATGGGCTCTCTTGTTCTTGCTGAGAATTGCACATGAAGTGGAGCATTACATGTGAGTTATCGGAAAATGAACAGATACCTATAAGTATATTGATTTATTAGCAGATTTCCAGGAATGAGCAGAAAAGTAATGTACATTTGCAGTTTTTCGAGGGTTAACAATACTGAGCCTACAAATCCTTGCTTTGCCATGGGTAAAATTTGACAGATGTCACTTTTCAACCAATAAATAAGCTCAACTTTGAACCCGACAAAACAGTTCTCTCAGAAAGAAAGCTGCCACCTATTAACAAAAAATAATTCCATAAGGTACGTTTGGATATTCCACTCTATATTATCCTTCATCTACTACTTTTCACTTTTCATTTATTCTGTATAGAAGAGTGGTTGGGGTTAACCACGGGTAAACTGATAAGAATAACTTAAAATCACCAGAATGGAATTTGACATTTCGATTAACGTATAATGGTAACGTTTGTTTAGAGGTAGGAGACGATGTGGTAACTGGATTACTCATGTTCCGTACGTCCATCGTTTCAATGGATTTCAAAAGCTTTCATGACGTTTCGAATGCTTGCATCTGCAAACGTATTCAGGTGTTTAGGTACTACTCACCAATTTATATATCTGTCGGTGCAATGGTGCGTGTAATTCCGCCATGTGTACTAGTGCGTGTTATTTTGCGCGGTGTAGTGATGCGTGAAGTTTCTCGCCTCCGCAGTCTACCAGAAAAAGTCATTAGTGGTTTCCATACGTTCTTGATCTCAACGATTGGTTGACTGAAGACGTAATTGGCCTCGATTCAGGCGGCCTTTCTGAACTTTGCTTTGACCCGATGCTCTCTATGTAGAACACTTTTTCGTTCAATAGGATTAGATGGTGCTCAGTCCAGGCGTCAGCAATTCTTGGTTTTGACGTTTCTTGGGCTCATGCAATCTCACCGATAACGGCCTATCCACTGTGGAAATCTCCGCATTCACATGGAACTTCATAAATGCAATACTTATTGATTTCATTTTTGTTGTCAGAATTGGCCTTGTTGGGGAAACTCCGTGAAGTTCTGCCGGATTGGATGCAGATCTTGATGTTGAACTTGTTACCGATCCTCCTGATCTTCTCGGAGACACCTCTGATGTATGGAAGGCAGATCGCTGTGCTTTGTTGCTCTTCAGATATCTTCGTCCTCTGGAGTTGTTTCCTAGTGGTTTTTTGTAGTGTCCATTCTGGTGTAGGTGATCTCTGATGTGGTATAATTCGGCATCTAGTGGTTCCTCGTCGTTGCATATGTGCATCGCTCTCTCTACCAATGTTCTCACGATCCCTCTCTTCAAATTCGAATAGTTGGAGCTGTAGTTGGGATACTGCCCCGTATGTGTTTTCTTTCTGTAGGCAGAGGTGCGCATTAGATTGCCTATTCTCTCAAATATCTATTTCTACCGAATTTGATCGATTCCTTGATTCTGTTAATTTTTGAAAAGGAATCCTGGTGATGTTTATCTCCGTTATTCCATATAATGAAAGTGTCATCCAGGTACCTCAACCACAGCTTTGGTTTGTATTCTGTCTCCCGTGTTGCCAATTCCTCGAACCACTTCATGTATATGTTGACAATAATTGGAGAAAAGAAAGATCTCATCGGGAGTCCATCGACTTGAGAGAAAAATCGGTCATTTTCCTGGAAAAATGAGTTCTGTAGGCAGTATTGCTTGTATGGGAAGGTCAGTCCTCCCGTGGAGCTGGTTATCCTCTTCTGGGCACCATCAAATTCTATGGGACGACGCAAGTGTTCTACATAGAGAGGAGCATTCGTTCAAATGGAAGTTCAAAGAGGCTGCCTACGTCGAAGCCAATAACGCTTTCAGTCAACCAAGCGTTTAGATCAAGAACGTATGAACACCACTGATTGCTCTTTCTGGTGGACCGCAGAGGCGCAAAACTTCACGCACCACCACACCGCGCGAAATTGAACACACTACCTTACATAGCGGAATTAAATGCACCATTGCACCGACAAACATATAAATTGTTAAGTAGCACCTAAACTTGTCAGTATCCACCTGAAAACTATTGCAGATAGAAGCATTCAGAACGTCGTGAAAACCTGTTGAATCCATTAAGACGATGGACGTCCAAAACCTGGGTAATTAAGTTTGATGGTAAGATAAAAGCATATGAAGATGAGTGGATTTAAATCAATATTAACATTTTAAGGCATCGATGGAAAGACCAGGTAACCATTTGACTAGCTCTTTGTTTGTTGATGATGATGAAAGTGAGCCGAGGAGCAAACTTACCAGAATTGATAATTATATCGACAGAACTGTGGTGGAATAAAACAAAAATGAATTCAAATCCCATTTTCGCTTATCAAGAAAAATAACTTATATTATTATTGGTATTGTGTGAAAAACTCAATATATTTTTTCACCCTCATTCTCTGTATTCTGCTGGACGATCCAATGTTTCTCCCTGGAAAATAATCTTGTTTCTATGGTACCTAGCCAAAAGAAATACTTCCCAGATAGATTTGGATTTGACCTCAGTACTGCATACATCAAGAATACCTGCCAGGTGCCTACTTTCCTCGAGTAGCTGAACCCTTCAGTCAGGGTAGGTCCACCTGCTATATTATTTGCGGAAAAAACAAAAAAAAATCAACATGAAATCAAATGTGTAAACCCTGTCAACCAAACATGAACCGAATCCATTTTCAGTGCTGAATCCTGCCGTCTGGATACTGATGGTTGCATTCGGGTATGCAAAATCTTGTTCTGGATAAGGCATCGGTGTCACGGGGCATCGTTCTTTCCTGGATCCAGCAAACTGGTCTCCTTCTGTTGCCTGGTCGTGTGGCGGATTTTTTCTGGGACAGCTTGTTCATTAATACTCCACGGGGTCTGGGCCATGTGCCGGGCGTAGATCCTTAACGTGGATCCGTAGGAGCCGTTCGCCTTTCTGGTCCTTCAGGTTAGACACCACAGGTGATAAAACTTATGTCACCGTGTATGAGCCAAAATATTTAAGGGATAGTTTCGCGGCATAACCCTCCTCGGCTGACGAATGGTGATGGATGGTCTTTCTTCATCCCACATGACATCGCCATTCTTGGCATCGGAGATTATGGTGGTGGCTCTGGGTAGTGAAGGTTTTGACGAAATTTATTCGGATCCTCCCGAATGTTTCCTGCAAATGTTTCAACTTCTCGGTGTGACCAGTAACCTCAGACTGTCCTGTTTCATCTTCGACTTTCTGTGTCGGAGGTACAAGCGGTCGGTACTTCCTACTCCCTTCCAAAGTTCAGGAACGCGATGGAGTTATCGGTGGAGTCCTGGCGGGCGGTATCGATCGCAGGCGAGGTGTGACTCTTTTTTGCGGTAGTCTTGGTCACAGAACTGTGCTAATTTTCAGGGACTTGTTGGCTCTCTCCACGGACTTGCTTTCTCTCTTGTAGCTCTCGTATCTCAGCAACGGTTGACGTTAACGATGAACGGATGGTGGTAATCGTCCCTACACCCCCGAATGCCTATTGATTGAGGAGTCACTTGGTCTGTTGACTAGCTTTTGAATCGGAGTTAACAATCTGTCAAAATGTCTGTCGATTTTGGTATATTTTGGTGCACCCTATTGGTCTGCTTTCAGGGGTTCTCAACGGTCTACGGCTCCTGATTTCGTGATTCAATCCGGAGACGGGTTTTGACCAATTTTCCTATATCAGTAAACTCGGTGTACTATTGAAACGGTCCCTGCTCGGACGCCAAATTTGTAACGGTATTTTCAGTTATTTTGAGGTCTCTTGGTTGCATGTTGGAATATTAATTTCGTTACACTTTTTTCGGTGTCCAAAGTGTGCATTTTGTGAAGCGTGTACAAAAAACCTCAAAGCCAACCTAACCTTGGCTTGGCTGAATTTCTGATGTTATCATTGACGTATTTTGGTTGTTTTTCACTGAATGATCGCCTCTCATGTTCTGAATTATATTTCTATGGTGATCAACATCCATTTGGATATATGGTTTCATGGGCTGATTATTATTGTGTCCGGTAATCCTAATAGGTTGTTGTTCCTGTACACCACTTTTGACAAGTTTGATACTGCCGTAATCCTTACTGAGTGGTTTGTGACTTTATGTTCTTTCAATTGATTCCTATTTCAGAAGCAGATTCTTTCGATCAAGAAGATATTGTGTTTTTACCAACAGGACTATTTTTGTACCATCCTCTTGAAAATTTTGCATTCAAGTTCGGATTGTGAGTAACAAACAATCTATCCGCTATCAGATCTCCACACTTTTCTCTATATTTTTCTAATAATCAAATCGGACACTCGTTAACTTTGCTTTCGTGGTCTAATTCTTCAACATATTGTTCCACCTATGGCATCACCCCTTCACTACCTTTTCAGGCTATTTCGCGTGAGATAATGTAGAAAAATTTTTGCTGCAAACCTACGGGTTCAGTTTCATTCCCAATTTGTGGAATTTTTGTATATTCATCATTTGTAAGGGTAGTTGCAGTTGATTTCATTTTTGTTTCGTCTCTTTGTAAGCGTCGGAGTTTTGCATCCCGCGCCGCTCTTGGTGTTACAATTTCAACATCGGAGAATGGATGGAACTCAAGCGGAAATTTAGCAAAGCACATTCCTCGGAGCTACTTGTCTGTTGAATTCCACATAACCTAAAACAATAACAAACACTGTCCTGGTCTCAATACCTATAAAAAAAATTATGGTTTTTGCTTGAAATAAATAGTAATATGCCATCTCCACAACAGATTTTTCATGGTATCCTGAGTTTTCCTTTTTATATTTGATCCTCAATCCTTCTCAATTCTAGCTGACTCCTCTACAGCGGTTCCTGCTTCAAATGTGTATTTCTGTCTGCCACAAAATTCTTGAAATTGTTTCCATAACGTTGTCTGTGATCTCTTTGTAATACGTGGAGTTATTATATTCACCTCTTTCCTTATCATCCAACTATTTTCTGATCCAAAAAAAAACGACATTTTTTTTGTGTCTAATGATACAGATAAAACAACGCTACGGTTTCAAAACTTCTCAGGCAAAACGTCAAACAAATACCCATCATGGCAATCTTAGTTTACCATTCTTATGCTACACTTACAACAGTCTACTATGATGTTCCTTACATGAGTATGTCACCAATTTAATTCTATTTTCAAATAGTTTGTCCTGAAATTTTCGTGTGAATCTCTTGCGAGCTTGATATGAAATTCGGAAAACAAAATCTCTGTTTTTTAAGATATTTTTTCGCGATTCTTGTAGTAGGTGCTTAACACATTTACCTAGTAAGTTATTTTTTCTAATTAATTAATAAAAAAGTACATTTCTCATGTTTGTTTTTTTCACTTACACTGTATATTATAATAGTGGTAGGAAAAGTATCGTGTGAAACTCACACGGAATGACCAGCTCGTGCTGCAAACTTTCATACTCGTAGGAAATGTATGTCATTCCGTGCTCGTTGTACATTATTCTATTAAACGTCAGTCTAGTGAATTCACGCACCGAAAGAGTACCAACATATGTGATCTTTTCTTAACTTGGAATTGAAATTCGCTTTCAGTTCACGTGTTGACATTTTTCTCAATCGACGCAAATAAAATATAATTATTGTTGACTACAAATTCTGCTTTGATTTGAAAAATCAAAAACATGCTATGGATCATTCATCTGAAGGTATGTACTCCGCTTTCATTAATATATTTTCAATGTTATATTTTTTTCCAAAGTCTAATCATTTGCGTTAAGAGTTGTCCTGTTCAGGTTTTTTTTGTAACCATTGAAAGATGTAAAAATTCAAAGAGTAACTTTCTAAAAGCTTCCAAGTACGTTTTTTTCTCAATAACCATTCTCTAGGGTTTCCAATAGAAGACCGACACCCTAACAGCTGTCACTATTCGCTCCTTCTGGAGTTAGAGGCTATGGAATTGATACTTTTACCCAAGAGAGATAATAGTAATTTTCTTCAATTGTTTCAGGGTCTCGAAAGAAAAATCTGGAAATGTCTAGGATGCACTTGGTTGTAAACATGAGGCAAACTGTCTCAAATAATATCGAGGTTACAGATGAGTTTCCTGAAACATCTCCAAATTATGTGCAAATATTCCGACTCATCAAAAATTGAGCTCAATCATTTGATTTCTCATTTTACGTCTCAGTTCCCACGTTGATGGATTGAATCTAACAAAACATTCGACGAATTCTTGCGTAAAAATAAAAATTGGCTGCAAACCGTAATTCAGTTTCCATGATATGGTGAGGGTTCCGATAAAAAAAGAGGCCGTCAAAAAGTATTTTTCACTGAAGCTTCCGATTGCAGCAAACGTAAGAAGACCCAATAATTGCGACCAAATTATTCGGTTGATAAACTCTCGTATGCTGCCCAGATGCGTTTGCGGTCAGATGGACGAATAGAGGCTTCAAAAGTACCCAAAGATAAAAGGAAAATGAGTACAGAAAAGCATTCATAGAGATGAAAGACAAAATATTGGGTACGATGACGGAATCATAAAAGCGAAACAGTCCAGACATCAATATGAAGTAATAGGACGTAAAGATAAAAAAGATTTCCTTTCTATAAAATAGCGCAAAATATTAAAGAATAATGTTACCCAAAAAAAGAATCTATTACTATCAGTGCTAATTGTGTCCAAGTTGGATTACAGGCTTTTCTGAATCATACGGCAAATCGTTTAGTTGAAGTTTTGAAAGAAGTGATTTCTACCCCAATATCTTCTCTCGTTCCACTTCGTATGATGAAGATAAACCGTCATTTGGCAAAACTCGCGCCTTTCCGCCACTAGATATTGTAGACCAATCAGATGCAGTTTCAGAAAGAAGGCGCAGAACCGCCAATAGCAGAGAATAATCATATTCAACATCAGATCAATTCGTCGAAACTCACTTTTATTGAATTTGAAAATATCACTGTTATTGTGAGACGAACGTTGATTTCCGCAATGATTGATGGAAATATTTGTAATGCATTGGCAGATACGAAAGCTACACGAAAAAGTTATTTATGTGGTACAACTTCAAAGCAATCCAATGAAATAGATGAAAAATTGAAATTGAATGTCCCGCCCCCCATCTACAGTTCAGGCTGTCTATTCTTCACGGATGGATTAGGTGCTTCGAGTGCCTCTTGCATATTTCATACAAACTTTCAATCAATTCATGGCAGGTGGGCGGCGATGAAGCACAAGAAATTGTATCGGAAAACAAAAAAAGAATTCGAAAAGAATTCCGGGAAAAAAATGGGTTTATCAGTAGATATGCACAAGCTCGGTTTTGGGAATAGTAATGATGGAAATACCGCTAGGCATTTTTGCAAAATATCGCATCCCCTTGATAGGGACATCATAACAAAAATTCACATTATATGGATTTCGATTTCAAGCGGATTCAATATTGATTCAGTTAAGTTAAGATCATACTGTATAGAACTGGCTAGATTATTTGTACAACAATACTCGTGGTATTGTATGCCAACCACAGTCTACAAGCTTTTGATTCATGGGCCAGATGTTATCGAGAATTCCCTTTTACCAATTGAACAATTATCTGAGGAAGCCCAGGAGGGGCAAAACAAGGATATGGGGAAATTCAGGAAGGAATTCTCAAGAAAATGTAATTGACATATTCTATCGCTTTTTGATTTCATCTGACCCGATCAAAGCGAGTCATAGATCACTTCCAAAAAGAAAAAGAAACGATTCCGGCGGAAGTTTTGAATATGCCACTTTCCGAGCTGCTGCCGTCTCCAGAAAATGGAGCAAGTGCTGATGATAGTGAATTATCCTCAAATTCAGAAAATGAAGGAAATTGGGAAAAATAAGTCAGATTTATTGTCCGAAAAACTCTATGGAGTATTTCCAACTGACTGGTGTTTTTTTATATATGCTAATAAAATCCTATGGAAACCAAATTTTCTCTTTTATTTCCATAAAAATCAAACACAATCGGTTCCATAATAGTCAATCAATCTGTCAATATTTCTGATATCACATTCAGATGATTTCTGCCACACTGTGCATTGGTGGGGAAATTGAGGACCATTTCTGTAGCCTGCAAGATCTATAGATCGTACCATTTATATAAGGGGTTGAGTAATATATTTCGTATATTTTCCACCAGTTTGCAATATAGAGGATTCAGGAATAATACATTCTTGTACTAGTCTCGATGCCAACGGAATCAGATGCGCTACGCGATCTTTTGAAAGTAGAATAATAGAATATTTGAACTAAATTAGTGGTCTTATTGAACATTTCCTTGAAGTTCTGTTGAAATTGTTCTAGATTAAAATTATAACAATTGTCTTTGGTTTCCATGGCATATTCGGAAATGTCAAGAATCTTATGGCAGGATGAGGCAGTTCTTGATTTTAAATGAATAACTCACCCTAAAATTCAATTTTCCTACGAATGTTGCCAAAAAAATTGTAGCTGCCATTTAAAAAAAGTTTTCGTCAACTGTTCCTAGAAACTACTACCGGATTTTTTTCTCACATAAATATGACAATTAATGTTATAGATAACTTAACACGGTTACGGTGAACAAAAAATGTGGATTTCCATTTAAAATAAGAAAGTTGGTACCGACTTTTGGCACACCTTGTATAGCTGTGGGACTCGAATAATTATTGCGCACGCGCATCCGCCATTCTTAAAGAGCGGGTAATATGAAAATTTCGGACACTTTATGTAAATATGGCTGGACAACAAGGGTTATTACCGTTATTATGAGTGCGAGTGACTGAAAAATAAAAATAAATAATCGGAAAGTACAAATTATTGAAAGCTAAGCTGAACAGATCTTTGCTATTTTCACCTGTGGAAAACATTCATCATCTGAGGTTACAGCACGAACTATTAGAATGACAATTGAATGGATCAAATAATCACCTGATGCATTTTTTTTTACACAACTGATGGGATACGGATGTTCTATTGTTGGACCACTCTTTCCTATGAAGTGAACTGAACAAATATATGTGTCTTCATTAACATGATCAATCAGTTCGAATCGTCCTCATCTTCCAACCCACAGATCACATTTAGCACACTAAGTACAAATTTTAAGATGTTTTGTTTTTCGTTGATTAAATTAGTTTTTGGAAAATATTCGAGACTTGGCTTCGGAAAACCAATAAAATAACATAATTTCTCCGAAAATATTTTACTACGTGTATCGCTGGGATATATTCCATAACACGTATAAGGAGTCCAAAAACAAGCCGGAAGTTGAGGCTGGCACCCAAAAAAAATTCCAGAATGAAAAGACCTATTATGACAGCTCACCAAATTTCAAGTTTCTCAACCAAGTGCAAGTTGGAAAACCTTCAATTCACGACCTACGTAAATCACCTTGTATAAACAGTGTGACACACTTCAATAATCAACAATAGATATGTTCGCACATCTCAACGTTGCCCAATAATTGATATCTGAGATATTTCCAAAAGCATCCAGATTAAAAGTATTCATTTCTGATTCCAAACTGAAATTTAGTGTACGAAACATTGCTCTTCATGACTATGGTGAATTCATTAAGATTCGATAGTTTTCTCCAATTATTGATAATTTTTTAATTCGTAAAATATAAATTCTTTTCCGAATTCAGATGAAAAAAATGATTCCATTTGCTGAATATATTTTATTTTTTGAATTCAATGAATGATTTGCAGGATTATGTTCTAAAGATTAAAACGAAACATCAATTATTTCTCCCCAGTGTCTCTCTGTCGGATTGTCTGTAGCAGTCTTCTTCAATCTGGAACTTGCAACTTAGAGAAATGAGAAACCTGGTTATAGAGTGTGACGAAAAATCTTCTCAAAACTGAACTATGATGGGCTTCGTTTCCAAATGAAAATTTTGACGTTCAAATTGGTCGAACAAAATACAATCTTATATGTGGGGTATCAAAAGTTGATATTATAAGGAAATCAATCATTCAGAGATAAAGTAGAAAAGAAATAACTCTTTCTTTGATGAAGTATCAATTGGAGATCTGAAAATATTGTATCAAAACGTCAATATGAAATGATTATATTGAATAAAACTCTCACTCAGTTACACAGTATCACATTTCTTGTGGAACAGTATAATACAGGTCTGTGTACTTAGTCCAATCGGCAGGGCTTTTTCTCTGCATACGTTTACAGTAGCGATTTTTTCCACATGATAGGGGGGTCGGTCCTGAGTATAACTCTGATTTGGCGCGGCACGGGGGGGTTGTGCGTGAGCGGTCATCTTGAAAAACGCGTTTTGTCATATATCTCCTAAACGGTTGTCTGAACGCAAATAATACATGAATTTTATTTTTATATAATTGAATGTTCTTTCATTATGTTCCATAAATTTTTTCCTGTAAAATCAATATTTATGCGAGTTTTTGAGTCAGAGTTGGAACACATGCTTCTTCTGCGAATAACCCCAAAACAATTGATCCTACTTGAAAAATAGTAAGCCTAAGAGTTTTAGAGCGGAAAATTGCGTATAAATTTTGTAACGAACTTTTTTCCTATCTACAATAGTTTTCGTGCAGTATATAGCTAAACGAAAATTATCTACATACAATGAAACTGAGGTAGGGAACAAAAACAGTGGCAAGGGTGAACGATGAGCAGAGAGATGATTTTCGAAGGAATTTGTTGTAAAATGAAAGGTCATTGGCAAGGATAAAAAATTGAGGCACGAGGAACGGGGGCCAGGATAGGGTTGAAGAAAGGCAAAGGTAATAAAGGGATGAAGGATAATTGTCAGGGTGGATTTGAAAGAACTGTAGGGTGTTTTACAGAAGGAATTCGAGAGGAAGAATAGTCAAGAAAGAGTAGGGGGTTCGAAGCACGAAGGAAGACTAGAAATGATTTGGAAATACATGTAATATTTTTTTTTAAATGAGAAATATATTCTTGAAATATTTACACATTATTGTACCCACATCAGCTGATTTCACACGTGTTAACTGTCCCAAAAACTTTTCATGTTATTTTTCTTCCCTTGTTATAATGGCCGCTAAAAGGGTTTCAATACTCCTTTCTTGAACCTCCACAACTCCTTCACTCAACTCTTCCCCACAAATGAAACACTCATTCATTTTTCACTGACTATAAAATTCACAAAAAATTACGCAAATGACTTGTTTACACCAAGCGTCAAAGCAGAATGATATCAGCAAGCGTATCCGTATCCGTAAGGCTGCTGCTACAATATGGCATCACTACTCCACCACAACGTCGATTTAGCTGTTCCGTGCATCTGTCTCATCATATGTAAAGAATTTTCGTTTGGCTGTCTACTGTGCGAAAACTTTCAATAATAGGAGAAAAAGTTGAAACTAAATTTGTAGACAATTTTTCGCTTTTCAAAACAACAATTTTTTTATTGGTGCCCCTTTTTACCCATTTAAAGCACGCCTCAGCGTGTTTGAATCGAACTTTGAAAAACGCACGTTTTTTAAAGTTACCATGGCAACATCAACAAATCGAGAAGTCTAAATGACAAATTTTTGATTATTGATCTGACAGGAGTACCTTGTAACGTCAAATGAAATATTACTAACAACTCGTTCATTTATTTGTGATACCTCTTGCTCCTCCATCCATTTGATGAACTTTTCATATTCTATTTTATATATATCACTGGATTTTTGCGGTATTACCCGCGATTCTGCCTCACTATTCAAAAAATCGATATTAGAATAATTCATTTTTGAGCTCTGGTGACAAAATATATTGATCTTTGATAACAAATTGCAAATTAATATCTGTTTTTCTCATTTCCATGACAACGAAAGGTATACTGATGTCACATCACGAATTCAACCATTTTGCAATATTAGTTCTTATTTCTATTTTTTGTAGTAATAAAACCATTATATATGATTTCAAGGAGAACCAATAAAAGAAATAACGTAAAGTATTCGTGGATAACTGGTCTTAAAAATACTTGATCTATTTCGAGCACTCCGGTTGCGCCGTCGTGCTCAAAAATGACGCGCGTGTTTTAAAGCCCTTTTCGTCCACTTATACTTTAATATACTATTTTTCATGTAGGATCTATTATTTTTGAGTTATTCGCAGCAAGAGCATGCGTTCCAACTTTGACTCAAAAACTCGCATGAATATTGATGTCACAGAAAAAAAAATCCAAATGGCCGCTAACGCAGCTTCATTAACATATCATTTATTGCTGTTAACCTGCTGCAACGTAAAAAAATACGCATTGCTTTTTTCTGCAAACGATGTATTTGCAAACGATGTATGTACAAACGATGTATTCGCGCAGATGAACAGCAGATATACATGGCATGCAGTAATTAAAAAGTGGAATATGATAGTATTACATACAATTTTTCTACACCCTGGGTAAAGGTTTATACAAATTTTATAAAAGTGCTCGACTTTTTCGTCCATTTTTCATATAAAGAATCAATATGCCTAGAGGAATCAAGTTGAGATTCAAATAGAATGCCGAGGTACTTTATCTCATTAACACACATAATCACAGGATTATCAATTTTCATCACAAAATTTCCTTGATTCAACCTAGTACAGTTGATTTCGCTATCTAATACCATTAATTAAGTTTTTTGGGCATTTATCTTGGGTTTATTGGTCCTCAGCCAACTATTCGAAATATCTAACTCATTATTCATGGATTCAACCAAGTTTCTGTAGTTTTTCCCAGATATGGAAGTCAATGTGTCATCTGCAAACAGATTGATAAATGAGTATTGTAGGTGAAGATGTAAATCATTTATATAATAATAATCGTCTTTATTATTCCCAAAACAAGATGAATCACAATGTAAGTAAAACTTATGGATGTTGGCTTTGGAAATGGAGAAAAATTTTATTTTGTGTAGTGCGAACACAACAAAAAATATTTCTCCACTTAACACAGCCTGTATATTCAATTTTATATATGAGCAAATGAACAAATTGTACATAGTAGTTACAGAGTAATAACAGCGAGAACACTATTCATGGAAGGTTTCGTTTTTGTAGGTCTAAGATAAGTGTTTTGTAAAAAGTTTTGAAGTAATGAGCTGTTCGAGCTTTTATAACGTTCAGAACATGATTGCATAGAGAGTGGATTGTATAGCTGAAGGATCGTCTGAAACATTCAGTTCTGAAAGGCGGTATGGTCGATAGCCCCTTATTTCTGATGTTTAAGATATACCCGTCAGTACGATGGGTTATTTTTCTATAGAGATGAGGTGGTAATTTTTTCATAATAATCTTTTGGAAGAGGGAAACAGTATGATATATTCGTCTATTGTCCATATTCAACCACCCAATTTTGCGGAGTTTGTGGGAAATATTTTGCCGCCTTCTTATGCCATGAATTGGACAGATACACGAATTCTGAACTTTTTGGATTTTTTTCTTGTGGAACGTTGTTGAATTTGGTCCATAAAGGGGATCAGCGTAATTGAATAAAGAGAGTACCAGTGTTTCACATAATAGTTTTTGGTTTGCAAAGGTAATGAATGGCGATTTCCGTAAACTATTTTTGGATTGCTATAAGATCGTTGTAGTAGATTATTGATATTCCTTTCAAATCTCAAATCAGGATACATAATAACTCCAAGATTTTCAGCTTTCCTTACCATCACAAGTTGTTCATCATTCACAAGTATATTGATAGAATTATATATTTTTTCACTTTTTCCTACTACCAAATAACATGAATTCAAATATATTTTAATTAATGAGTAGGCAATGTTTGGTAGCGGCCCTCACAAAGGCATTGTGATCATTATTATTCGGAGTGCAAGCATCATCTACTTCATGTGGGGAAAAAGTGTGGTATCATCATTATCATTATAACGTTCAGAACCGGATTGCATAGCGAGTGGATTGTATAGCTGGAAGGCGGTATGGTCAATAGCCCCCTATTTCTGATGTTTAAGATATGCACGTCAGTACGATAGGTTATTTTTCTATAGAGACAAGGTGGTAATTTTTTCAAAATATTTTTATGGAAGAGGGATACAGTATGATATATTCATCTATTGTCCATATTCAGCCACCCAATTTTGCGGAGTTTGTGGGAAATCCTTTGCCGCCTTCTGAACTTTTTGGATTTTCTTCTTGTGAAACGTTGTTAAATTTGGTCCATAAAGGGGATCAGCGTAATTGAATATAGAGAGTACCAGTGTTTCACATGATAGTTTTCGGTTTGCAAAGGTAATAAATGGTGATTACCGTAAATTATTTTTAGATTGACATAAGCTCGTTGTAATAGATTATGAATATGCCTTTCAAATCTCAAATCTGAATACATAATTACTCCAAGATTTTCAGCTTCCCTAACCATCACGAGTTGTTCATCATTCACAAAGATATTGATAGAACTAAATATTTTCTCACCGTTTTTCCTACTACCGAATAACATGAATTCAGATATATTTGGATAAATGAGTAGGCATTGGTCGGTAGCGGCCCTCACAAAGGCATTGAGACCTTTATTAATCGGAGAGCAAGCTTCATCTACTCCATGTGGGGAAAAACTGTGGTAAAAATGAGTATCATCTGCATAAAGGTGAATTTTGCATGTTTGGATATCATTCAAGAGTTGGGACGAGTATATTGAAAACAAAAGGGGCCCGAAAGGTCTATCCTTTGAGGTACACCTGATGTTGTGTAATCGGAGCTCATTTCATCCACGCATACCTTTTGGTGCCTATGCTTGAGAGAATCATTCATTAGCAATAGTGAATTGTCATAACATGTTCAATTGTATCGAAGGCTCGACAAAAGTCTAATGAAACTAACACTGTGCACTTGCCCTGATCAGGAGTCCTGAGAATATCATCTGCGATGTGGAGTAGGGCTGTTCTACAACTGAAGTGTTCACGTAAGCCAGCTTGTATTGAAGGTAACAAAGAATGATTAGATAGATGATTTTAAGTCTCTTCTTCCATGGCTCCCCCCACAATTTTCGATAAGGTAGGTGAAATACTAATTGCTCATGAGTCTTTGAAATCAATTTGAGCTTGCTTCTTGGAAAATACCCTCAAAACAGCATTTTGCCACATCGAAAAACATTTTCTTTCAGGCAAAAGTTCACAATATGTGTAATATCTTACTTAATAAGTTCTACATTGAGTCCATCACATCCCTTTGCATTAGTTTCTATATCACAAATATTTTTATATACAAAAAAGTCATTGACTTCTTCAAAGTGGAAGATGGGAAAATACTATTTGTTTTGTAGGAGTTCATACTCTCTCAGGTGGCTCACTGGACGGAACGGAATCAATTAGGAATATATTTATATCATTTGGATCTCTCAGGGTTTCTGGAATATCGATATGTTTTGTAGAAGCTCATGACCCTCTCAGGTGGCTCACTGGACGGAACGGAATCAATTAGAAATCTATTTATATCTTTTGGATCTCTCAGGGTTTCTGGAATACCGATATTCTTATCTGGAAGAAACTTGTTGGCTCTCAAATTCCGCCACATATCCTTAGGGTTATTATCATTGAATTGGTGGGTAAATGAGCTTTTTCTCATATAGTATGAACAATATCGGCCCACTTTCCTGACGAACACTGTTGATACTATCTATTTCGTCAGAACAACTACCATCAATTTTTGTTTCATGTTGCCTATCCGTTAAAGATTGAAGCTGCGATTTTGAAGTCAGACGCCATATTTCGATTTCAAGGGTCCGACTTCAAAGTGGATTGCCCGACTCTAATCTCAGGCGCCCTAAAGTCGGACTCCTGAGATTAAAGTCGGGCGCCTGACGTTGAAATTGGACCCCTGAGATTGAAGTTGGGATTTCAAAAAAAATTGGAAGCGACTCTTCTACGCCTCTGTGATATTCAAAACGAATTCAGAAACAAAAAAACAGCCCCATCGCCAACACTTCCTCTCCATGTACCGATAATATTCTCCACTCAAAACATTATTCCGACCCGCATACATATACGGAGGTGCCACATTTATATGAGAAAGATTCACACATTGACCTTCTTGAATCCTTAGAAATTAATGGAATCATCAAATCACCCAATTATACCTGCGTTAATGAACAAACATATTTTGACAGTTCAACTTTCTTCAATTCTTTCCTCAACACATAATACTTATACACATACAAAATCACCCACATTAAGCTCAGAAACAAATACATACCCACACATAACTCTACCTTGATCATGGCTCTCTCACTTATAACAATCCATTTTGCCTGAACTTGATTTGGATCAACTTTGAATTTTTTTTTTTTATTAGTGCCCCATTTTACCCATTTGAAGCACGCGTGTTTAAATCGAACTTTAAAAAATGCGCGTTTTTTAAAGTTACCATGGCAACATCAACAAATCGAGAAACGTGAAGTCTAAATGACAAATTTTTGATTATTGATCTGACAGGAGTACCTTGTAACGTCAAATAAAATATTACTAACAAATGCAGAACTTTATTCAAACATTATATAACAATTGATATTTATAAATGGAAATTGAAAGTACAATTGGTGTTATTTGATATATTAATATTTCAATTATGTAAATCGGAGGAAATGGAATTCAAATTAATACTGTTAACATTCTCAGAACGCAATGAGGTTGAACGTCCATCAATGGCATTTCCAATAATATTTGAATGTCTGTTTTTCTCATTTCCATGACAACGAAAGGTATACTGATGTCACATCACGACCTCAACCATTTTGCATTATTAGTTCTTATTTCTATTTTTTGTAGTAATGAAACCAGTATATAGATTTCGAAGTGCACCAATAAAAAAAATAGCGTAAAGTATTCGTGGATAACTGGTCTTAAAAACACTTGCTCTATTTCAAGCACTCTGGCTGCGCCGTCCTGCTCGAAAAATCGCGCGTGTTTTAAAGCCCTTTTTATCCACTTATACTATAATATACTATAATGTACTGATAACAATTACTATGCCATTTGTTTTCACCTTTTCGAATTTATATGATATTTAGTTTAACAAACAGAAAAAAGAAGATATCGAAATCAAATGCCGAATTTCAGTATTAGATAAATCAGAATCGATACTCTGAATGATAAAAACTCCCAATGGGTATGTAGTTATTTTTGAATATATTTTTTACGTTTCTGAACTCGAACGAATGGAAGTCTAAATTCATATGGAATAACTTCCAATCATCAAAATATCCTATCTTGGCAAATAAGAGCTATCTGCTGTCATGAAATTCTCCTTCATTCCACGACAAAAAAGTCGAAAGTCGATATCAAAATTTGATAGAATGTAAACAATGAACACTGACCTCTGGCTGACTCTTCTGATCATCGTGTTTGATGAATAACAGAAAGTGAACAGAGTTGATCTCTCAATTGGTACCGAAGGAGACCTAGCAAAGTGACGTCACACCAATCACATGTCTGTTTGGAGGCGCTTAACGAAATGACCAAATATTCATATTTTCACTTCTATTCATCAATTCATCTACCCTTCCAATGGCTGGAGCCTATAATATATGCTATAATATTCTCAACATTATTATGTTCATCATATTCACTGTCCAATACTCTTTTCACTATTAAGTATAGTGGAAGATGATTGTTACTGCATGACAAGAACGAAATGCGAGAATTGTTACATTTCCAGCCAACGGTCATAATAGTGGGCGCTGAATGAATAATAGTTTCATTAAGTTCACTTAGTTCACTTCAGATCTCATTGCCAATCTAACACAATCGTTGAGTTGATTTTCCAGTTCGAATCTACCTGAAACGACAGAGTTTTGTGGTCTTTTTGGAATCATTATTTCACGTACCATTAGTGGATTATTAAAAATACTATGAGTGGATCTGAGTAAATCATTGATGGCGAGAAAGTATGTTGACAATAAAAAAAATTATATTCAAAATTGAACAAGACTAGGGACGGTCTCATTCCCGTCGAAAGTTTTTGCGTTTGCTTACGTATCTGCAGTTGAATGTGAAATTTAAATTCGATTAAGTAACCGATAGCTCACATCTGCGGTTCGAAACAGAATTGAAAATTTACATGTTTCCAATAATGTTGAATCACGTGGCACCACCAGTGCCAGGGTTTGGTAAATTTAAATACAGCTGACATCCAGGCTCCTGAAACGAATTTATATTTCACGTATCTGCGGCTATCGGTCGACTGGAAAACTTTCAGGAATCCAAAAGTGCTGGAATAATGTCTCACCATTTGTATAAATACTCAAATTGCATTTTAACGATGCTTCAGGATTATATAAATGATGATATCTGCATGGGAATATAAATTATGTGGTCAAACAACCCCTTCTGTATTCTGAGAATATTTCGAAGGAACATTCATTTCCATTTGATGATGGATTCCAGCATAACCTTGAACGAAACTCCTTCATTGATGTTTGATCAATGGAGGAGTTTCGTCCAAGGTGCGAACCTAGATTTTGTCATAAAATCCATTCAATTTCCCTAATATTTGGCAAACTCCGTATGAAAATGGAAAAAAATATACTGGACATATTTCAGGTTTGGCCATAATGGCAAAGTTTTTCAGTAAACATCATAATAAAGTACAGTTCATCTTTGTTTGTGCTTTTGGTGGAAATCACTGCCAAATCTGTCATAAAACTCTATAAATTTAACATGACGTACGAAAATCCATATACGATAGTTTCTGTCCATGAAATATCCATTTATGACCTCATAATCAAAACTAAGGCATGCAACTGATGCTATTTGGGTATCTATTAACGATTCTACTGGAATTTTCACAAATGAAGTGTCTGAGGCTTTCGTTGAAAATTTGAGTTGGGAACTTGTACTGAACTACCCATTGGAAACAGATTTTGTTTTGCATATGACTCAGTGCCTAATAGAAGCTACTGGAAGGTCGGCCCTGTTAGACGTTACCATCGTGGGTTGAGAAATTCCTTGCCCACGAAGAAACCCAAAACCACTTTCATCACTATCTATATATCCATACTAGCTAGTATCCTTAACTTTTGCCGCGTAGAATTCGTATTTATTCCTATGTTGTTTATGTGTAGTTCCATCTAGCTTATGCCTGTTGCTTTGCTCGCTTCCCGTTATCCTTTTTCTCGTTATACCATTGTCCCGTTTCTCGTTATCCCTCCATTCCGTTTACCCGTTTCTTGTTTGGATATCTTAATTGATATGACATCGAAAGTATAGGTTTGTGACGTCTAACGAATTCATTATGCCCTTTTCACCCCTTTGTGAACAGAATTTTCAAATATGGTTGAACACGATTCATTCATTTGTAACAGAGAGCCAAAACACCAATTTCCATAACTCCAACTTGAAAACTAACGGTAAACCCCCATGAAGATTTTCATCCCTTCAGGGAATTAATTTCTGAAAACACTGGCATATGTATTTCTTTATTCGTAATAAAGACCACAAAAAACAACTCTTATGACCCCAACTTGAAAACTCACGGAACCCTTATTCAAACTTTCACCCTCCATTTCACCCCAAAAACAAATTTTATCAACCCAACTTGAAAACTAACTGTACTCCTATAGAAACCGCATTTCTCAACCCCTTTAGGGTTGAATTTCCGAAAACCCTGAAATAATGATTCTTCATTTGAAAAGGAGGCCTAAATACAAATTTTCATGTCTTCAAAACTAATGGTACTTCCAACTTTCACCTCCTTTCCTGCCCCTTTTCACCCCTTTGGGGATGAAATATGAAACATTTTATAGTGGTTACCTTTGTCATGATTTTAATACGCTGTCAACATTTCAGCTTTTAGGTCCAGCGGTGTGGTCTGGGCTTGGTCGTATGTCAGTCAGTCAGCCAATCAGTCAGGACAAGTATTATATATGTATATATATATCAGCTACATTTGAGAACAACCTAGATATCATTAACGAAAAGAAGCCAATTAGCATGGATCTGTTCTTAATCAAGGGCAGATCCACTGGGAGAACTGAATATCTTTTTTCTATCATTCGAAGATGGCATAGTGAAGATCCTCAACATAGAAAATGTCATCGACAAATGAATTGATAACGCTGTCAGTTCCAAATCATTACCAAATGACTAACCAGCCGAATACGACACAAACTCCAGCATTTAGAAATATGGCTATCAACATAGGAATAAGCGATAATGTTGGTCCGATTCCAGATAATATCAGAATAGATGACACTGGTAGCGACAAACCATGAATTTCCTGAGAACAATCGAAAAGCAGAACCTGAAAAAATTTACCAGTCTTCAATACCAACCCAGACCTGTCCAACCAAGTGCAACAACTTCGCAAGATTACAGTGCAACCTGTTACAATCGCAGTAGATTCACTGATAATATGGAACAAAAAAGGACTGACCAAACCTGCACGAAACATACAGGATGGTATCAGAATATTCCCAGGTACGTCAGAAGACTACAGAAGCTCGATAAAACTAAATCCGACAACGTAATTACTACGCCCATCTGTTTTTTGATTATAATGAGATTTTTGTGATTGATTATTAATAGATGAATATGTTTCCGCCCGGTTGCCTTCCAAAATATGAACGCAAGTATTTTGATTATAATATTTCTCATAAACAATTTCGTACACTTGTTTTGAAAAAAATATTCCGTTCAAAGATAAATGTTAGAGAAGAACCTTTTGGCAACCAAGTATGATCGGGTAATTATCCGTTGAATGTATATATTCATAAGATATTCTTATGAATTATATATCAAATGAGTGCTCAATTTTTTCTCCACACGATGCATTACGGTTGCCTATTCAGAAGTATCTCTAAACAGGGGATGCTCAATATCAAAGGACTAGAGAGCAAGAGAGAGTTTGCCCACCACACTTAGACCACCATCAGACAAGGATCATAAATCGAATACTTGATGAAAATATATTCGACTATTACACCTTTTGTCTTCTTCTCTTTGTTGAGTAGGCAATAGTCAAAGTTCACGCCGATGTTTCCAAACACCGAACATATTTAGAATCAGTCACATTTTTTTAAATGTTTAATCAATTTGCAACCGATTCTAAATTACCATTCATTGTATTCTGAATATAACCCGTGAAATGTTCTTCTACATTTCATTTTCCATTACTTAGTAAATTTTTATTTTTCAATATCAACTCATCTTTGTTGTTATTTTATTAAAAATATAGGCAACACGATAATCAACCTGATTTTTTTCATCTTTACAACTCAAAATAATTTATTAACTATATTTTTCCAGTATTTTTTCTATGGGACTGTTCTGCTGAAACATTGAGTTGAGCACACTACTCATACCAACGCATGCGCAATAGTTGTTGAACTCCGTACAGCCGATACACTGCGTTCTCATCTGGTGGTATGGCGCGTAACTTCGCTCTTGCGTACTTTTGACAGTTGGCAAACCCTATTTGCGGCCATATTCCATCATATAGAGAGGAAAAATACCTCAATTCAATATGAAATTTATTGAAAACGTTATGAACCTATATATTTACTGGACAAATACATGTTTACACCTGGTGGCCAAGAGGCTGACCGAATCTGTGGTAAGGATGGTAAAAAGCTCACTCCTCTTAATATCAGTAATTCTGACAAATAGGACACAATATTTTATATCAGAGTCTTGAATTCAGAAGCCGGGTGCGACAGTTTGCCAGTGCCATCGTTATCAGAATTTGGTCACTGCCAGATGGATTGCTGTGAGGTACCAGCATCCGTCAAATGTGGCGAAAACTACATTACCAGGGACTGCGTGAAGCCCAGTGAGACAAAAACTTAGTGTTCAAACTGCACGGCTGATTATAGGGTATGTTTAAAATGTCCCAGAGTAAGTAGGCAAATGCCTCCTTCTGTGAACCGGCAGAGTTTTCAGGCAGGCTCTGGTAAGACCCAGGCTGGGAACTTTTATGCGTCCAAAACGGCGGGCAATTCCTACCAATCAGGTCGTATTCTACTGAATATGTTGACAGCTTCAGATCAGATGGGATCAATTACATAGTTCGCTCAGATACCCCTACTGTCGTGCCCTCTCTTATGGACATCGTCCAGTTGTTACGGTAATTCCCGAGTAGACTGTACAATGCGTTGGATTTCCCGGAGAATATTTCAGTATTGAAGAATTTCAATCATAGATTCGTTGAATTTGCGATACCTTTCAAACTCTTGACAACACAGAAAGGGAAATCACGTGGCTACTTCAATTTTGATTTATTTGATGAATGATGATAACAAGATGTTCCAAAAGAAATGACAGAAACCTATGTGAGTCTCCTGTATGGAACATCGTTTGCCTTGGAACTTTCAATTTTCAGTGGGCCAGATTAATTGCCGAATATAAATAATACAACATGCTCACCCGAGTCGCAGTTCGATGCCATGCTAACATCTGTCTGTCTCCAAAATATCTGTTCTGAAACTGGTATTCGCACTGGCTGTTCAGCGGTTTTATACATAATGAATATCATTCACGCATTTTCATTTCGATTATCCAATTCAGAATTTGACTATGATATATTTTCTATAGTTCTTCCTTTTATGTTCACTTCAATTTCCTGTTCGTATTAGTATATGAAATTCTATACAATGAGTTAATTCACATCTTATTGCGGTAATATCCCAGTGAGGTTGAAATTTTATTCGAATTTAACGGGCCGACTGTATTGAATTGAATTGAATAGTACTACCCACACAATTTATTGGTTTGTTTATTTGTTTTCAACTCAAATGTTATAATGTGTCTCTTCTATTGTTTACCTACATTGTGGCGGGTAGATGACTTTTCTACATATATTTATATATATATATATATATATATATATATATATATATATATATATATATATATATATATTATATATATATATATATATATATATATATATATATATATATATATATATATATATATATATATATATATATATATATATATATATATATATATATATATATATATATATATATATATATATAAATCTTGCCTACGATACTGCGTCCTTTCAGAAAGCATACGTTACTGCGTCCACAAGAAATACGCTATCTAGGTCAATTCTGAAAGCTGGTTTCAGATTATCGAAAACTTCAAAAATAAAAAAAAGTATTCTTATATAATATTGCGTCCTTTCACCATCATATCATTATCACGTCCGGTGAATAATTTGTTTTCATATTTAGTATGATACTGCGTCCAATTTGCATTAAATCTTTCATACTCAGCACGATACGGCGTCCAGCGCTGTTGCCATGTTTTGTTACACATTTTTATTTAACTCGCTTCGTTCATATGCCGTCATTCTTTCCGGTTCAAAATTTGTAATCCATTTTTGGAACACTTGCCGACATCCGATTGAGCTGAAATTCGGCAGGTGATCATAATTCCGGTGACAATGCATTATGAAATTTTCATTGGAAAAAAAAACAAAATAACGGCTCCAAGATGACGGACAAGTTTTGTGATTATGGTACGATCCGATTCAAAAATTGGTATGTGAGGGTTTCCGGGGTCGGAGATTATGAATTATTGTCGAAATTTATGAATTCAAGATGGCGGCTCCAAAATGGTGAAAGAGTTTTGTGTTTATGGTCCGATTCTATTCAAAATTGGTATGTGGGGGTTTTCGGGGTCCGAGATTAAGGTTTGTTGATCAACAAACCCAAGATGGCGGGCGAGTTTTGTGATTATGGCCCGATCCGATTCAAAATTGGTATGTCGGCACGACTCGATGTCGGCCCGATTCGATTCAGAATTGGTATGTCGGGGTTTTTGGGGTCAGAGATTACGAATCGAGTCGAAGATTATTGATTTTTAGTTGAAATTCATAAATTGAAGATTGCAAGTCCAAGATGGCGGATGAGTTATTCTCTAGATAGTCTCCTCATTGGAGGACTAGATAGCTCAGAACTTACAGGAAAAAAATGCTTCATAATAAGGATGCTTTAACAAAAATGCATAGGGTAGGGCGTACGTATTGAATTGAATCTATAAGTCACGGAATAACCTACGTCACACATCAAAAGCAATTATTTTTTACTTTCTAGTGCATTTGAATGGAAGCTTGTCTTCAAAAAGGTTTTTTATCAATTATTTTATTTCTGTGATAAATTATGAAAAAATCATCAAAAAAAGGAAATAAAAAAAATTATTCTGAAGTAATAAATAAAATTATTCCTCATTGTAATCCAAGAGTTACTTTCATAGTATATTCACGATATATAATGAGTATAATAGTGAATAATCCTAATAATAATAAATTATGGTTATATAAATGAATTCATTTGATTAATCCTATTATTGTAATTAATCAGTTTTGTTCCCTAAATCAAGTATTTTCTGATGTCTCCAAATGATTAGGCCATCAGGTAATGTCTTTCTTCACTTCCATTATGTATAACTACACATAAAACATATCATAATTGCTGGGGACCAGTCATGGATGATATGATAATGAAAGATGGTGTTTCATTACAGCAACAAAAATATGACAGATACAACACGAATACACATCCCCGATCCCAACAGACTATAAAATTTCCAGAGTTCTTTGAATTATTTGAAATTTACTACTCGAAAACTATTGAATATTGGGAAAATGTAGAAAATGATATAATTATCCAACGTTCCATAAAATTCACAGAGAACTGGGTTTTGGAATCGTTTATGTTGTCATTATATATTTGTTTTGTTTTGTGCTCTTCCAGGTAGATAACCACAACACAAATTTTCCTTATCTCATCACTTACCTGTCATGGTAATACTAATCGAGAGAATCAAACTATAGTTGATATGACGTCCTTCTCTTCGGAAAATTTATCCCTTGCTACTCAAAATTTATCTATTCAATTTTCCATAAAATCAACTGAGGAAGAAGTGTGGGGCCTAGGCCCGCCATGTGTCTAGGCCGCCAGGGGTTGAAGTCCATGTCCCCTCTCAGTTAACATGGTAGCATACCTAGTAGCTTTTGGAAGAAAGTAAGCGGCGGATATGGTTGATGCGAGAGAAATCTTGCTGATATTGGAATTCTCCTGTTGACATGGATATCCAGGGGAAGAGGGACCTCCACATAGGCATGCCGTCGCCTCGCCACGAAGTGTTGGACTCTGGGGGGCAGGGTGATAGATAGTTGACCAATGAAAAACATACCGTATTCGGTAGAGACGGGAAAGTCCTTTATCTATGGGCACTGATGATTGTATTCCTTGCTGACTTGGCGGCGCATTTACTCTCTCGGATACTGACATCCCAGAGCCAGTAGCCTCATCAGGCGGACACACCGTGGCTGAAATGATTTGGTAGCAGGATAACCTAGCGCGTTGATCCAGCGTATCCAGATTCGCATAGTATGGGGTGGGGTAAGGTACTCACCAGCTTGCTGTTGTTACCACTGTACATATTGTTGCTGTGGAAGTAGTGTATTCGTGACAATGATAACATATCAGATTTTAGAAAAAAAACTTATTGAGATTACAGAAATAGTACGCTGTAGATATAAATGAATTAATAATTTCCGAAAGATTCGTAAGTAAATACATTTCAAAAGAGCAGATCAAAGGGGGGTTGATATGGCTCTTCAGCCCCTCCGTACCTCGACCTGTGAGGTCTTTCGTACATTACCCTTCACCCATTTAAGACCCGGAATTCCGAGACTCCCTGCAAAGCGTATCAGTTTCCTGGGAGCTAAGTTCCTGGTGGATAAGGTCGTTAGTAAAACTCCTTCAAGGAACTCAAGCCTTTTGCAAGACAGCACTTGGTAGTCGCGAAGCAAGTGTTCTGCAGTTTCAGCGAAATTCTCGTAGTAACGGCACAGTTCACTTTCTGATCTTTCCAGTTTTTTGTGTGGTACTTCAGAGGACAATGTCCGGTGAGCAGTACCAGTTTCAAGTCTTGCTTGTCCAACTCGAGAAGCTGTTAAGCTTTCTTTGGCGATGAGCTCAATAGCTTTTTTGCTTGTCTTTGCCCTGGAACCTTATTCCAGTGGGTTTCAATTTTGTCAGCTTCCCAGCGCCGAAACTCTTTCCTGATGTGGGCTTTGAAAATATCACAGAGGGGTTCTGGGCCAGAAAATTGGGTTTTTAACCCTTCCAAGGCTGTTCGCTTCCGCATTGCCTTTGATTTATTTGCACCCACATCAGAGTAACCTGATTATTCGTAGCCAGTTGTCTTAGGGAGAGTTTGTAGTCCCAAGTCAGTCGAAACTCACAAGTGTGCTTTTAGTGCTGCTTTTTCAAAGAGTAAAACAGAAATTGATTCTCTGGCATCTTCAAAATACAACGAAATATCACGATTCCTAAATTAACAAACTTGTTTCAGATAGTCATCTGAAAAATAAGAAATAAAATCTCCATATTAGTCAGTTTCAGAATATATTTACATTTTTGCAGAATATGTATTTTGTACAAATACCTTTATCTTCGCTCAGTCTTTGTTTTCTAATAATTGTGAGTATTCCACCTTCGATTCTTCACATTCATATCTCTTCGAGGGAAATATTGTATTTCTATATGTTTTCGAAAATATTCTGTGACAATTTTTTTCTGATCTGCTGTCCATTCCACCAATGTTCTTATCATTCCTCTTTCAATGTTTTTTTTTCAATTTTTGTTTTTTTAACCTCAGTCACACTATCGATCCTATTATCTTCTAAGAGTATTCTCCCATTCCTCCTCACAAAACTAACAGTGAGTTATATTCTCTTATTTGTTGATGGAACCTTATGAGGTAATTAAAAAAAAATCTACAATGAAAAAGGGGGACCTTATGATTTCTAGCTATACGTTCTACCATCTGAACTATTCGAGGGCATTTTTAATATTCATGTGAGAAATGAATTGAAAATCCAAACAAACTTATCACTGGCTGTCGAGATCCATTACCTGTCACTCAACCTCATCGACATTCGAAAATTTCAGTGGCAGATCTAAGCAGATGATATATAACCACTGATAAGATTTAGCCAAATATATAAGGTGAAAATGGAAATATTGTGTCCGAAATATATAATAAAAAAGGGGGAATTTTGTGGCATAGAGGACAAATTATTAATTTAAAGAAAAAAAAGCATCCTCAAGTGGGAGTCGAACCCACGACCTTATGATTTCTAGCCATACGCTCCACCATCTGAGCTATTCGAGGACATAGGAATCGACACACACTCGTGAACCGTTTTCTTTCATAATTTAATATTAATGTGAGAAATGAATCGAAAATCAAACGTATCACTGGCCGTCGAGATCCATTACCTGTCACTCAACTTCATCGTCATTCGAAAATTTCAGTAGCAGATCTAAGCAGATGATCTCTAACCACTGATAAGATTTAGCCAAATATATAAGGTGAAAGTGGAAAAATTGTGTCCGAAATATATAATGAAAAAGGGGGAATTTTGTGGCATAGAGGACAAATTATTAAATTAAAGAAAAAAAGCATCCTCGAATAGCTCAGATGGTAGAGCATATGGCTAGGAATCATAAGGTCATGGGTTCGACTCCCACTTGAGGATGCTTTTTTCTTCTTGAATTTAATAATTTGTCCTCTATGCCACAAAATTCCCCCTTTTTCATTTATACATTTCGGGCACAATATTTCCACTTTCATATTCTACAATATTCAGTTATATTCCCGTAAGTAGATATATTTCTCATTCGGATTGTTATCTCTGGAGTAAAAGGACGACTGTCAATTCCGTCATTCAGTCTTCCAAGTGCTTCTGGGTTAGAGGTGGGGTTTCGTTTGATCCCTTGATATTGGATTTCGGGGGTAGGGAGGTAGTTTCTCATTGTGTTACTAGGGCTGGACAGAATATTCAAAAACTCATTGGTCGTGATTTGAGAAGTTTAGAGCAAAGATCGAAGACGATGGATTTTTACCTGAAAATAAAGGGATGACGAATAATAAAAGGGAAAAAATGTGCTTTTCTGGAATGAGTAGGATCCAAATGAATGCAAATGATACGGAATAAATTAAAATATGAACTTAATAACTTGTCTATCGTATTGGGCTAAATGTTGGATCTGCTTCAGAGTCCCACATGAGAATAATGTTATCCCAAAACTACCGTCTGTGCGTGAAAGAAGAGAGCGTCTATCCAGTTCACTTTTGGAGCATGCCGCCTTAAAATAGAACACTTTGGAAAGACTGCAGTCTACATAAAAGTCGAGTTACCACTCTGAATAAATCAGTCAACCAAACTATCGAAGCAATTTGTAATTTTCACACATATGTAAGGTTCTGAATAACTCAATTTCTGAAGATTAATAAAACACTTGCAATTCTCAAAAACTCATACAAGTTATTTCTGGCGAACAAATGGGGGAAATTGATGTTATTTACTATTGCATTCATATATGATATGTTTTCCTCCTCATAAATTTTGAATTTCTGTAAAAACATATGAAAGTCTGGTAAAAAAAATTGTTGTTTACTTACTCACAAAACAAAAGTGCACCAGAACTTTGCACGTGTTTGCACATGTATTGCAAATGTATTTTGGTACATGGTTGCCAGACTGAGGACGCATCATCATGCTACAGGTGAAAGGAGTATATTAAATGTATATTAGCATTCACGATTCAAAGCGCCCCCCAAACATAAATTGTCTGAACTAAATGTATACTGGAACTTTCAAAGGCCGTATAATAGTACGTCCTTCATTATGTTTTTCTGGTGTACATAACTCTCGCATTTAATAATGTATATATATATATATATATATAAATAGTGTCCGCCAAAAACTTGGAACCATATGGGATTTTTTATGAGTAGTTTCTCAGAAAATTTCATTCTTCATGAAAGTTGGTGCATTCAATTTGACTGAAGCCGTTATTATCAGTACCGTGCGTTTAAGCGGGAATCGGCCGATATTCGATATTCACTAAAGAGTAAAGTGACATTACTATGAATAATATCGAAAAAAAAAAACAAAAAAAGTTGTTTGTAATCAAAAGATGTTAGTTATCCAGTTCAGTCCATCAATTACTAATTTTAATAACTGCTCAATGAGTTGATTTCTCCCTGAGGCCAACTCATTAAGCAATAATTAAAATTAGTAATCAGTAGACTGAATTGGATATCTGATAATATCTTCCAATTGGGAACAATTTTGTCCAATAAATTTTCTCGATATTTTCGATAGTAATGTCAATTTACTCCATAGTGAATTTAAAATATCGACCGGTTACCGCTCAATCGCACGCCACTGATAATAACGGCTTTGCGCGTATTCAGTTAAATTGGATGCACCAACTATTATGAAGAATGAATTTTCTGAGAAAATACCAATAATTTTTTTTCCAGATGATTCCAAGTTTTTGGCGGACACTCTATATATGTATAAGATATCATCTAGTTGGAAATACAAAGTTCATCTGTCCCGCTACAATGTAGGTGAGCAAGGAAAATAGAAAAGAGACAATATAACATTCAGTCATGAAAAAAATCCCCCTCCTTCACCCCCCTCAACGTGACAGCCACTTCCCCAACTTTTTTGAATGAAATAGTTGAAAGATATTCAATTGTCTGTACAGCCATATCTATTTTTTTTTTCGTTCATGCGTCATGAAATAAAATTGAATATATTGTGTTATTCACAACATTTATTATAACGTGTGCTAGTAACAAATTTATAATGAAATATTTCAGACCAAATGTTCAAACTAGAACTGTTTGTTTCTTGACAAACTCCGAATAAAGTTCACCGTTTAATGTTTGATTATTTATAATCCCTGCCCAAACATTTACTTTTCTGGGATATCGAGTATTGGCCTACATCATTCAATGGGGATTTTCTCGGCTCCAATATCGACAGTTCTCTCTGTTGACGGTTCCATTAGGAAAAAACATTGAGTCGTCGGAAAACAATAAATTTTTTTCAAACGATGGATCCCGCAGGTACCTGGCTTCCATTATTTCGCAAAACCCAATTCTACGATCTGGATCGTCTTTGTTAAGTTCATGCACCAATTGTTTTTCATAAGGGTGGATGGAGCTTTTCACTTTTGAGAACACGCAATATCGAACTTTGACTTATTTCGTAATCAGCGGCAAGTAGTCGGGTAGGTTTATATGGATTCTCCTACTAAAATATCAAATTTTTTTCCATCGTCAATCACGAAACTCCTACCTGGTGTTGGACTCCCGCCTTGAAAAATCCAGCTTTCTGAAAATAAAATTGACAGTTGTCAAATTGAATTTCAATTGAAAAAACCTGACGTTAGGGGCGAATGCGGTGGAACCTTCCAAAAATCATTCCAGGAAAAGTAATAGGATTTACAAAATATAAGCTGAGTGAAATAATTAACTCTCAACTCAATATAAATCAAATTATATTTAACATGAAAAAATTCATCTATCTCAGATTATCGCGAATTGAATTATTCATCATTCTTTGATTCATGTTTCTAGTCTTCTGGAGTCTAAAAATTCACAGAGTGAAAACCCACAAAATTCCAGCAATCCCAGAATGTTCTAGAGGAAATTCTATTATAATTCATCTAAATCAAGTCAAATTCTGGAATCTCAAATGAAATCAATATTCTTGCATTGATGAAACGAAATAATCATAGTGTAAATGGTTGCATACCTTTCGGCTTCAGCAATTGAAGTCTCGCTGTAATACTCTATAGTATATTTGAATTCAGGCACAAAATAGGTAAAAAAATTTCAAGTTAAACAGTTTTATTGAGGAGAAACATAATAATTATATCTGCATATGTACTTAGAAGCTGGAAAAATTAGGTAGGTACCAGGTACCAGTCATCACACCACATCTTTCCAATCAATATAGGGCATTGCTCAGACTGAAATAAAATCGTGGTTGACTGTAGATAATAGAAATTCGACGCGCAGATTTCATTTTAGTCTGACCAAGCTCTATACTTATAAAGAGAGTAATGTGATGACTGGTACCTGGTACCTACCCAATCATTTCAATATTTTTTTGCTTATTTTATTTTTTATCTATCAGTACATATTTAATGATGCACATCATTATGTTTCTTTAAAATGAAACCGTTTAATTTAAAAACCTCTTCCACTTCCTATATTTCAAAATATGTGGTTTTTTATTCAGTTATTCAATATTTTTCATTCTATTCAATTCATTTAGTGTCTCATTATTACAAGGTTTCTCTCCTGTCAGTTTGTTTCAATCTAACCTTCATTCCTAACCTTTCCATAAATTTCTATAAGTCCCCGTAAGTTTGCCTTTCCCCTAAAAAATTTTTTAAAAATTAAAAACCCGGGTATATAGTGCTCCCTTTGCTTTTTTTGGGGTAAAAATGGTAAAAATTTTTTTGGGGGGGATAGGCTTAAAAGTTCGGGTTTGGGTTTTTTTTTTGTTTTGTTTTTTTGGATCCCCCAAAACCCCAGTTTAACTTAAGGGGTTTTTTCCAGGTGCGCCAAATCCTTTATTAACTTTGGGGGTTTTTTAAAATTATTACCCCATTTTTTTCAACCCCTTTTTTGGAATTTTTTTTGGGTCTTATTACTAACCCCCTTCCTTTTTTCCATACTGGGGGAATTGTATTGACTGTCTAAATTCTATTTTTTGATTTTGTTTGGGCCATTTTCATTGAAAATTTTGGGGGGGGGTTTGAAAAAAATTATCCACCATTTTTTAGGGGGCCATTTGGATTCGAATAATACTGAATACACATGATTTATTTCATCAGAACTAAAGTGTGAAAAATTTTAGCTCAACGCTCAACGGTGAAATTTCAAAATAGTTTTCCCCAAAAAAAAAAAGAAGGAAGGAAAAAAACCTTTCGAAAAAATTTATCAAATAAAAAGTTTGATTGATCTAGTTTAAGTGTTCAAAACCAGTTTTTAATTAAAAAATGTTTTGTTCTATCAAAAATTTATCCCCAAAAATTTCATGACTGCATATTTTTTTAAATATATATATATATAAAAAATTTAATATATATATATATATAAAAAAAAATTTTAAAAATAATTATCAAAGGAAAATTTTTTTGGGTTTTTTTGAATTGAAAAACTTAAAATGAAATTATTTTTTGGGAAAGCAAAGAAAACAAATTTTCCCCCCAAAAAGGGGGGAATTAACACATTGAAAATTTTAAAAAAACCCCAAAAAAAAATTGAATTTAAAAATTTATTTTTTCAGATATTTTTATTTTCTTTCCAGTCTTAAAATATAAAAAGAATGGGAAAAAAATTTTTTTAAAAAAAGAACAGAAATTTCTATTGACGGGAGAAATCGCATTCATTAGGTCTTAATCATTTTTCGACGAAAATCTATTTACGCTTCCCCGAAACAGAAGACCGAAGAAATGGGGAAAAAAAAATCCACTTTCAAAGATGGAAAAAAAAACATTTCTTTTTAAAACATTTTCTGACATTAAAACCCGGTATGATCGTTAATTAAAAACCCAAAACTGCCCCTTCGTCCATTTTATGTTTGTTGGGATTTTCCGATTCATCTTCAATATGGACAACAAAAAGAAATTCATTTGCCAAGCGTTGGTTTTTTTCATATGCAGCTTTCAAGAACCAAATGCCTTGAGATAGGAAGTGATAGAAATTAATTTTTTTTTTGTTTGTTCAAAAAACAGGGTTTCGTCCAGTCAAGTTACACATAAGAATCCCTTCCAAACCAGAGAAAAGAATGGAAAAAAGAAACCCCCAACCCAACGCATAAACCTTTGTTAGGGTATCATTTTGATTGATTTGTTGAAAAATAAACAGGATGTTATAAAATCAGATGTTTTTGCCCCGATTTCTGGTGAGAATCTTTTTGGAAAACACCCTTTTTCCCCATTCATCTTTATGGTTCCAAACGAGACTGGAAAAAAAAACAAAAACTATCTAAGAAAATGCAAATTTAATTTGATTTTTTTTTTGGTTGGCTTTTCCCCAAAATCAAGATTTTTTCAATGTCCGGGGTTTAGCCGGGGAAAAGGGGTTTTTTCCGTTAGAATTCCAAAAAAAAATTTTTTAAAGTGGATTTTTAACCAAAAAAATTTTTTCAAAACAATTTAAATGATTCCCTTTTTTAACATGAATAACCCCCAAAAAATTTCTTGAGTGGAAAAAGGGGTGAATTTTTTTTATCGCAGATGATTCCACATCGATTTTATGAACATCCTGTTTATATTTTTAACAAATCAATCTATCAACCCCTACGGAAAATCAGAAAACACTAATTCCAAATTTTCCAAAAAAAAGTTCTAACCCCCCTTTTCAAAAGAGATTGCTTTTGAAAATTTTTTCCCTTTTTCCCCCTCTTTGATTTCGGGGAAAGGAAAAAGTTTTGTCGCAAAATGTATTGAAGACCCCGAAAGGATGTTTTTGGCCCAAAGTTACGAATGATTTTGGATTTCTCTTTAAAAATTTTCTTTGCCTATTCATCTTTTTTGGCCTAAACAAAACGGGGAAAAAAAAACAAATAACTATCTGAATGACAAAAACTTTTAATTTCAGATTTTTTTTGAATTAGGGGTTTTTGAAAATCTATCAGATTATTCAATGTCCGCGTGGTTTAGGGGGGTATTGTTTTCGTTAGACATTCACAAAAATAACTTATTTTCGTGGGTTTTTTATTTCAAAAAACCTATCAATATAAGTTCCCCCAAAAGAAAATTCCCCGGGTTTTTTTGGCGATGGGAAAATAGTGACCAAAGTTTTTTCCCTTTAGTCGCAGATGTTAAACTGATTTTTGAAACCGTTTTTTTTCAACAAATCAACTATCATACCCCTGACATGTTTCAATGTT